>JALPQI010003796.1:0-77678 GCA_025490895.1 Thaumatotibia leucotreta | reverse complement strand
ATGCGAATTAGTCAGAAACGAGTATAATGATGAATATTGCGAAAATAAGTTGCCTTTTCTTGGATCTCATAATGGACCCGAAAATTGTATTCAACGTATGCGAATTAGTCAGAAACGAGTATAATGATGAAAATTGCAAGAAAAATGTTCCCGCCATCTTGGATCTCAGAATGGACCCGGAAATCGTATTGCACGTATGCGAATTAGTCAGAAACGAGTATAATGATGAAAATTGCAAGAAAAATGTTCCCGCCATCTTGGATCTCAGAATGGACCCGGAAATCGTATTGCACGTATGCGAATTAGTCAGAAACGAGTATAATGATGAAAATTACAAAAAAGCAGCCGCCATCTTGGATCGTAGAATGGACCCGGAAATCGTATTACACGTATGCGAATTAGAAACGAGTACAATGATGAAAATTGCAAAAAAAAGTTCCCGCCATCTTGGATTTTAGAATGGACTCGGGAATCGTATTCCACGTATGCGAATTCGTCGGAAACGAGTATAATGATGAAAATTGCAAAAAAAAAAGATCCCGCCATCTTGGATTTTAGAATGGACTCGGAAATCGTATTCCACGTATGCGAATTAGTCTGAAACGAGTATAATGATGAAAATTACAAAAAAAAAGTTCCCGCCATCTTGGATTTTAGAATGGACCCGGAAATCGTATTCCAAGTATGCGAATTAGTCGGAAACGAGTATGATGATGAAAATTGCAAAAAAAAAGTTCCCGCCATCTTGGATTTTAGAATGGACCCGGAAATCGTATTCCACGTATGCGGATTAGTCGGAAACGAGTATAATGATGAAAATTGCAAAATAAAAAGTTCCCGCCATCTTGAATCTTAGAATGGACCCGAAAATCGTATTCCACGCATGCGAATTAGTCAGAAACGAGTATAAAGATGAAAATTAAAAAAAAAAGTTCCCGCCATCTTGGATTTTAGAATGGACCAGGAAATCGTATTCCACGTATGCGAATTAGTCAGAAACGAGTATAATGATGAAAATTGCAAAAATAAGTTGCTGCCATCTTGGATCTCATAATGGACCCGAAAATTGTATTCAACGTATGCGAATTAGTCAGAAACGAGTATAACCCAACTCTGTCAGGAATAACTAGGTACACTCTTCACGCTTCAAGTTCGTCTGTTTACTCATTTTCACCCTGTATAATTATGTATGTAACACCCTGTATGTATACGTATGTATCTATCGGATCTATGATCACTTTGTATAACTATAAAACGAAACGAAAGAGCTCGTGATTCTGATTAGAAAAAAATTATAAAAGTCCATATATGGAAAATTTTATAAAACGACAACAAAATAAAAACCCGCCCGTTTGCACCTTGTAAAACACTGTTTTTACAAAATCAAAGATTATGCGCAACAAAAAAATAAAAAAACAAAGTTTGAAAAAAAAGAAATAAAAGAACATTTTCAGCGCGTATAGTTCGGATTTGAACCTGGTACCACTGCTTCACAGCCGAACACATGAACCACATTACCAACCTCCCTATATCGTGATACGGCAAAATATGCTATGTGTTGCAAGTGATCATGCGTTTCGTTCGTGGCAAGGTAGTGTATACTGTTTCAGAGCCATCTGTGCCAATGGACGAACAACAAAGGTAGTGTATATACTGTTTCAGAGCCATCTGTATGCCATGCTCACGAACAACCGTGGCGCCGTCTAGTAGTGACGACATTTCAGGTGGATGCATTTTAATGTATGGTGCTGATATATCTACTTAAACTAAATAATCTCTGGTCATACCATGGACGTCGTGCCGAACCGTTGTTAAACATACACCACTTTAAAAAGTGTGCATTATATGTTTTGGATACTTCAAGACAAAATGATCGTTTGAAGTCGGGACCTATAGATGTGAGAATAGAAATCGAGAGTGATTCAGAAATTCCTGATAATACATCTGCCTTTTGTTTAATATTTAACGATTGTATTGTGGAATATAAACCATTGAGCAGTTTAGTAAAAAAAATATCATGAATATAAATAGCTACATCGTAGATATACAAGGCTTCAAGGATTGGCAGAATAAATTCATTATTAAAGAGTTGGCTTTGGCTACTGATGACTTCACTCTAGTGTTTTCCATTAAACCACCATATCCGTACTCACGTTTGTCACTCGAAGAACGTAGACACGTGTGCTGGATCGAAAAAACGTTTGGTTTTCGTTGGAGCGAAGGTCATATCGATTATAGACATTTTAAAAATATAATAAAGCCTTATCTTGAAAAAAAGAAAATATATGTAAAAGGCCTAGAAAAAATTAAATGGGTTCAAGAATTATGTGACAATTGTGAAGTAATTGACATCGCACAAAAAGGTTGCCCAAACTTTTTAGTACTGTATAATACGTTCCTCAAACAAAAATATAAACTTTCTAGTTTTGAATATGTAATTGATAAGCACTGTTCATTAAAAAATGTAATTTGTATTAAGAAATGGATTGCTGAGAATGTTGATCTTTTTTATAAATAAATTGTTAATTAAATACCTTATTTCTTTTATTTCATTTCGGTTGTACCTCCTATCATAAGACTAGAAGTATACAATGTTCAGTTCGTATTACGAAACTTTGTTTCATAACATAATGCACAATTATTTTAACAACATCAAACAGTTTAATAACAATACTAAGAATAAGAACTGAGCATTGAGAATAACGAGGGTTATAAAAAGAAAAACTAATTAAACGGTTAACATTTATTTCACTTGACAATTTCAATACACAGATATGTTTATTTTACATATTTATATTCAGTATTATAATTACGCTAAACCCAATCAATCAATAACTCTAATATAAACGAGCTCCGCGGTAGTAAACGCCTTACTTATTTATCATAGCTATTTTCATACGAGTAGCAAATACTAACATTTAGTTAATCAAACAGGAAGTGTTTCGATATCTAAAAATACGAAGCATGGCCCCAAGAAATAGTTCGAATATTGTCTTTTAATACAATTCGTTTGTCGTTGTTCGAGGATAAGGCAACTTTATTAAGAGATTGAGTAAAAATTTCGTGCTTTATAGATTTAAATAGCGTATTTTTCTTGCGCATCAATTCTTTGTTGAAGAGGATGTTTTTATAATCTCGAAATATGAGACTCTTAACCGCATGTGTCTTCGTACCTTTGGCTTTCTTTAACTGTTTTTCTTGGGTTTGAATGCAGTAAAGTTTTGACCTAAGACCGACAAATTCGACAATTAGTTGACCACCTTGTTCATCCTTAAATAATCCGGGTTCTTTTTTATTTATTTGTTGAATGCCATATATGTTGTTTACTTCGTAATTACTGGCGTCGAAAAGAAATAGGAAGTTCAATTTCAAATCTGTATATATGTCATCTGTTTTAATTTGTACAAAAAAGAATCTGTATCAGTATAGCACATACTAACATTTTTTCCGTAATACGGTTTTATATGTGAATAGTGAAAGTTGTACATATGAGATTTTGATATTTCCAAAACAGTGAATCCTATATAGATTGGTTTATCAAGGGTAATTATTTCAGGGTTCATTTGAATGGCAACTAAATTTTCAGTAAACACACTTGCACTATGGAAATTAGGTCGCTCTATTAACACTTCAGCACTAGTTCTTTTCTTCGTTTTATTCGTACTATCGTTCCATTGATTAACCAACATCACGTTCGTCCAATTTTCTGTAGCTTCTAATGTTTTCCCGAATAGGCTGTTATTGAGGAGTTTATAGAAATTCATCTGAAATTCCGATTTAGCATTTTTTGTCAACTCTGTATTTAACTCGATATACTGTTGAATAAATCGACTTTGTTTGAATTGAATAGCTCTATGGATCTTTTTAAGCTTTAATCCATGTCTCACGCAGGTTTTTAAATAAATGTAATGTATAACGTACTCATATTTGTCGTAAAGGTTTGGGATAAGTTTAGAACTCTTAGATCCAGGAGGCGTAAACTTTTGAGGACAAAATGGAAAATCATTATGTAAATTATGTAGACTTTCAGGATACTCTAAATCTACTTCTAAAATATAACCGTGGGGACTGTTATCTGGAATTTCTAGAAAATTAATGTTTTCTATTTCATCTTTGTTCAATAACTTAAAATCGGCATATGGTAAATAACTGCACATTGCATAACCGTACAGGTTATTACAATCTATATAAAACAAAAACGAATCTGGAGCAGACGCGTTATAAAAGGGTAGATACTTATTATTTGCGCGTGCGTATCTAGTCGAACAAAGACAAATACCTCCGCGGATACCTTTTTGAATCATTCTTATTATTTCGAGGTCACTTATGAGCTCTAACTGAACATCCGTAATGCGTAACATAGCATCAAAACTTAAACTTGGGGCTGTCATGTAAAAAGCGGGATCTAACTTATAGTTCACCAAAGAGGTCTGTCTGAAGTTCTCGAATATATCAGCTAACAACAGAACGTCTGTTTGAAGATATAAGTCTGTATAATGTCCTAAGGTCTTAAGGTTAAATACGTTCCATACACGCTTAGCATGCTCATAGGCAGAGTTTAGAATATTACCTTTGGTTAATGAGTTGTAAAAACTATGTTGGGGTGGTAATTTTTTTTCCTCATAAGCATCCCAAGAAGTAATGTAATCGTACGGATATACACCTTTTACTCTAAGAAGATCAAATTGGTGACGGACAGGAAAAAACCTTTCTAAGTGTACAAAGTCATGGTAATTTAAATCTACTGCTAATTTTTCCAAACTAGTTCCTAAAAATTTGAAAGAGTCAACGAAACGCACTGGCCAAAACTCATTTTCACCTATTTGCAAGAATTTCGTGAATGATATGTAATTTTCCTTATTTTTCGCAATAACTTTTAAACCGCCTTTCATTTCTCCTAACTCACGAATAAACAAATGGCAGTCGTAACCCGATAGATTATGAAAAAAACAGCTAACAAACCTTGGAAGGCGAAATTGGATATTACAAAACGAATGAGCAGCGCCTCTAAAATGGCCAGTTAAATGACAATGATCTCTTACTTTATCATCTAATAATAATTTATTACAAATAAAGCAACACTTTGCTTTCTGAAACTGAATCTCCTCTTCCGCCGTAAGTTTTAATGGCGAGGGGTGCTTATAAATTTCACTAATCAAACCTATATCCTTTTTTAATTATTCGAGAAATTTTTGTACACAATCTTGCCCTCGATAACTTATATATTTATTAAGGGAATTGCCATAGGAACATACAATATAATATGCAAATGCAGCCGGGATATGTTTCCGTAACGAGCTAGTACATTTCGAATCAAATACGTCAGACGAGATCGGTTGTAATATGCATTCAAAATCTGCATATACTACAAAAGGCATAGGTTGTATTCTTTCATAGTTTTTAAACTGAATAAAGGAACCAGGATTTGGTAAATGGGTTGCAACGCGGCCGCATATGTGTTTGTTCAATTTATCTGCGGTGTGGAAAAACAACAAACATTCTTCGCAAAGAAATATTTTCCCGTTGTGTTTAGTTAACTGTTTTTTTAAAAGACGTGCTAAATTTTTTATTAAGCAATAATGTGAATTGTTACCATTTTCCAACATTAATAAATTGACATGATGTTTTTTCCTTTTGTCTGTTTTGTATAGCGGGCCTACGACCTGGTTTTTTCTTAATCCGTAAACATTAACACTTATATTCCTGTTATTTTTTTCGAATATTTTGATGTCGGAGAGACTAACTGGAAACGACATGTTTTTTGTGTTTAGGTGCTTTTCAAAACGTGGATAAGAGGATATTCGATCCTGATTCTTTTGTACGGGAAATAAGGCCGCAATTATACACCATAAAAAACAGTAATTGTCACTATTTTTAATATTAACGCAAGCCCTCTTAAGTTTAATGGTTTCAGGCAACTCTAAAAATTTAGAAGCTCTTAGGGGATTATATTTGTTAATATTTACTTCTAAATATAGGTTTCGTATAAAACTCCAACCGCTGTCCCTTTCTTGAAATTCGTCAATTTTCTTACATAAAGTATCTGACATCATTGAGAATATTTCTTTAAAATCATAAATTTGATGTATGATTATATTCTTCGTAGCAAATGATTTAATTTCATTTGTCTTATTTTTTGGTAAACAGAATTCAGCAAACAACTCAAAATTAACCTTTATCGACCCGAATGACGCCCGTCTAGCTTCTAGAATTTTTCGAACTAGGCCCCGAATAGCCTTCAAAAACCTATCCGGTGTTTCGAGGAGTGAAATTTTCGGACCACGTACTCTGTACGATGCAATCCTACTGCGAAAAGCACTACTAATTTTTTCAATATCAGGAGTTAGTTGTATAGAATTGTTATTTTTATGTAAGATTGATCGTAGGTGGGCAGAAAAGGCTTTACTTGGGATACTAATATCACACACGGAACAAAATATTGAACTATGCTGCATTGTACTTGCTGTTATATTACACGAGTATTATAAAAACTGGGTTTAGATAGTAAGGAAATAGCCTTGAAATTGTTAATGATTAATTTTATCTGGAAAAAAGGTGCCTTCATCTGTAAAATCTTGCTTACAAAATTTAAGCAAATTATTTACGCCATCTACGGCGGGCGAATTCGAATCAAGTCGATACTTTAAATTAATCAAGGCTTTCTCCCAACGGTCTTGAGGCGTTACGTTTTGAATATCAGCTACGTTATACAATCTAAGTTCAACATAAAGATCACCCGTTAAGGAAGCTGAACGTCGCACGTGGCCTCCGGGAACGCGCCGCGACAGCACCGACGTCAAGGTTCCGGCACGGCGATGCGCCTCTATCGCCTGGTCATCATCTCCCCAATTTGTAAACCACCCATGTTCGGAAGGAGGCGGCACTAGATGAGCACTCGATTTCTTCTCTGAGGCTTTCGGCTTTGTTTTTTTACTGAAATAATAGCATTTAAACATTAACATTTTTTTACATTCTAGGTTTGTATGGGTATAATATATGTTACTGTAACTGGAACACTTCATAATTAACATATGTTACTGTAACACTTCATAATTATTTTAAACGATAAATAATACCTCTTATTTGCGGGCTCTTTCACTCCAGTTTGTTGCGGGCCGCCGTATTCGTCCTCGTCATCTACCATCCAACCGTGGTCCGCATTAGGTTTTGGCTTACGTGGAGTGATTTTCCTCTTCACCGTTTTCTTTTGTGGAACTCTATAACAAAGAATAAATATAATGTTAGGTACCTACAAGTCCTACAACACATAAATCAATCACGTTAAATTACTAGAAAATATGAAATACATGCCTTATAGTTTCGGTTTCATCTGTCGATTCAGTTTCTCGGCTATTGGTACATTTTACGTAGTATTCGCTGTCAGACCTGTAAATGTAAATAATTTGATAAATTACTTAGGAGTCCACTAGTCTCTAAAATTATAACCATAAACCAAAGTACAAAAAATGGAAATAAAACAAAATATCATAATATTATTCAAACTTACATACATCATTTCAAGGTGAAGAAGTTCGATGTGGAGTCAAAACGAAGTAGTAACACAACCACTTTCTATAAAGTCAATTAATGAAATGAGAAATGCATTAGGTATTATTATATGGCAAAATCAAGTTATCAGAAGTTAACAACCCATGCTCGCAAATTATAACCAGCACAAAATAACTGAATCGCAAAAACATATGCAGAAACCTAAGTTTTGAAATGTTTCACTTCCCTGTACATAGATATTCACGTCAGCAAATCATGTTTACTGGAAAATAAAACGTATGCCAGTGTCGGAACATCAAAGTATCATCGGGTTACAATACATGCCGACCATAAAGCTTTATTCGTTGTGAAGGCTATAATATATTTTTATCGTATACTATGTTTTATACTTAGCTAATAACTAATAAGGCTTTATAAACGAATTTTGGCGGATCAAATTCAACTTGCTTACCATGGGAAAAGATATAGAAAATGCCGTATCTAATTACTTACTAACGGGATGCGATGCACTTATTTAACAAGAAACAGGTTTGAACCTATCTATTTGCATGTTATATCTTATTTTGAAAACTATAAACAATATTACTTATACAGAAACAATAAACTAAATCTTAAAATAAACTTACGAAAATACAACTAAATTATAAATAAAAAATTTGCCCCAGATCACTGTCGATCGGTAGCGTGCCCAGAAGGCTGGCAGCATTGCCACGTTGAATGGCAATGCTGATCCGCTGTGCTAGATATGAACCAGCCTTCTGGTCACGCGTCAAATCGTACAGCTTCTGCCTCACCTCTTTGAAGACCCTGTGCGCGCTATCCCCCCAGGGTCCTAAGGTCTCCACTGCAAACGGCTCAAATATGAAACCATTGCCTATGGTTGCATATTTGCGCCGCTTGAGCAGCTCTGCTGAGTTAGCAGCTGTGCCAGCCTTTACTGAAGTGCCACGGAGATGAGACAGTGCTAGGGTATCAACACATGTTGCGTCCCAAACCAGCGGCTGTCCCATCTTCCATGGCACGAGGGTCATTCCGTCAGGTCTCTTACCGTCAGTGCGGGCGAGGCCGGTGGGTTCTAACACAGCCGGTGCTCCCGCACTGGCTAAGGCCCGACGGATGATATCGTTAAGGCTGGCATGGCGAGGAGCACGTCCTGCATTTTTTGCGCATGATAAACCATGGTGACCCAGCTTGTCAACTGGGTCACCACAGCGACAGCGGTGTGGGGCAACACAGGTCACTCCCAGGCGGAGAGCTACGGACAGGCGGAATGTGGCATTATCGAGAAGCGTTCCAATTGAAATGGACGGCAGAGCATGGAGCCACTGCCCAGATTCCCATTCGACAGCGGCAAGGAGGCGGGCGCGCTCTGGGAGGCTGGTTGCCGTTTGATACAGGTTATCCCGTACCAGCCTACAAAGCGGCTCGTCCCAAAGACGCTGGGAACTAGGGTTTCTGGGCAGATCGGTGCCTGGGCAGGCTTCGCACCACTCATTTCTGGCCTCGTACATTAAATGCATACTGACTTGGTCAATTGAGGTCTTTAATATTTTGGAGCATAATTCTAAAGAGCTATGTGTCGAGGCCAGATATGCGGGGAGCGAAACATTAGTAACGCTTCTTATTCCTAGACCACCATGTCTTATAGGTAAAGAAGCCTGCGTCCATAAGTGGTTGTCTAAATCTATATTTATTATAGAAGCTATGACACTTTTAATAATTTTGTTGATTTTTTCTAAAAGAGAAGGAAATTTCCAAAAATGGCTGCACCTTAGGACGTAAGTAAATTTAGGTACAAATAGACAGTATTTGATAACCTCCTGCCGCCCAGACAGTAAAAATTGCCAGTGAAATTTGAATTAATAGTGCAGGAAATAGAATATGATTTCATTTGTTTGAGGAGACCTTTTAATAGGCCTCTGGGCGGCAGGAGGATAATAGTGTATGCTACGTGAGCATTTAATTTTGTTATCTATAAAATCGGGAAAAGATTCGTCCAACACAGGTGCCCCTAGGAGGTGAAGTGAGCTTTTCTCTGTAACTTTAATATCTGGAGCCAATTGACGGAATTTTGATATAGCATGTTCTTTATCTGAACATGTATCGGAAAAGAAAAGTTCACATTTGGAAGAGTTCAGTTCTAGTCCGATACCGCGGAATTCATCAATTAAAACGCGGAGGTCCTCTAGAACTTCGCTTACATCACCTCCTAGAGTGCCGTCATCCAAATACCATACATTGAATTTTGAATTTAATTTTGTAATAATGGGGTGAATTACTAAACTGAAAAGTGCCGGACCGAGTGGATCGCCCTGTTGGCAGCCTACGGCAGAAGACAGTCGATTTTCTTTGAAAAGCAGATGGGAAGCGTTGCTGTAACATTGCCAAATAAAGTTGTAGATTTGTGGCATTTTTAAACGTGTTTGTGTTAAAAGGGCATCTCTGTTGACACTATTGAAGGCATTCCGTACATCTACCTTTAGTAGGACTTTAGCGGATGTTTGTGTTAAGTGTGCTCTTAGAGCATGCACCGCAGCCTCACAGCCCCCTTTACATCCAAAACCCAATTGGGTCGGCTGGGAGTATTGGCATAGGGGCCCAGATGCAGCGGCACAGGCAATTTTAGCCGCAAGACGGCGGTAGGTCGTACCCACGGCAATGGGTCTAATACCACCATCTTTTTTTAGGAGCGCACACAAATTGGCCCCATACAGCGTGCCCGTTACCTCTGCGGTCACTTTCCCTGAAAGCATAAGGTTAATCAGGTCGGCCAGTGACTTCAGAAGCAGTTCGCCGGCGTTGCCTGAACTATGACCGATGAGGTCCTTAATGTGTTGGGGGGTGAGGCCATCCAACCCACCAGCTGAGCCACTCTGGAAGGAGGTGATTGCCTTAAGGACCCCATCGGTCGAAGTAACGAGAGGAGAAGTTGAGAAATCTGGAGGATCGGGGAGATTTTGATTCGTTGATGGCGTTGGGTGTTTGGCTTTTAAAGCTGAGAGAGTTTCCTCATTATTGGGAGCAATATGGTCAGTTGAAAAAAGTAAACGGGCGGCTCCCCTAATGTCACCTTTTTTTTTTTTTTTTTTGTTAACCCAGGGGAATCCGTTATGGATACCACCCGGCCCGGGAGTAACCGGGTGGTTATGTCCGACTCGCACGGACTAAACCCCTGGGGTGTTCCACCGCTCGCTCTATGTGCGGGGCTTCGGGAACGCTGCTGCATACCTCCGAGAACCCCTAATGTCACCTTCCCCAACTTTGTTTTCAATGTTTTGATATATGGACGAATTATGTTTTGGGGCTATTCTATTGAGGTCTTCGATAGAATGTGGATGTTGACAGTTGTTTTTTATTTTGGTGGTAAGAGATGTAGCTTTGTTCTGATCACTTACATGTAGGGTTCGATAAGGAAAGGTTAGAAGTTGTTCCCAAGCCTCATAAGAATTTTCGGTTACAACATTTTGTATAGCAGAAGTAAGTTTATCTGCAACCGATACCCTTGCCCCTCTCGGGACTCGTTTTATAATACGAATGCTATGTTTTAGGCGGCATAAAGTTTCTGAAATATCTTGTAAAACTGTAGTGTCTGTAGTTATTGAAACTGTAGGGTCGGCGTTTGTATTGTGTGCGGTGTCTAAAGTTTTGTGTTTTTTACCCAAGTGTACTTTAAGGCCATGTTGGTTCTTAAAGTACCTAGGTTGGGAGCACAGACAACATTGCAACAGATTCTGAGAAAACTCGTTATGACTGGTGATTGATGATGTGTTATCGTTATCGCCTGGAAGTGACATTCCGTGATAATTGTTTAAGCTAAAAAGTATAATACAAACTAAAATTAATATTATAAAAACACAAAAAGACAACATAAGCATTCACTGTGAACAGTCCTGGAGATAAACAAGGCTTAGCGACGTTGCGGTGGCAGCAGCCGTCAGTTGGCTTAGACATTCGGCGCATGTCGTTGTCGTGACGTCGACCGGAGCATGTGAAATGCGCACTGTTGCCTAGCAGCGTCTTAGCATATTTGTTGACATTGTTATGTCGAATAAAAACACAAGGCACAGATTCTTGAATATTGAAAATATGATCCCTAGAACTATACCCACATTCATACAAGTGCACAGAATAATTTGCGGCTTATATATCGTAATTATAGGGGTCAAGGGAAAGTTGTAATGGGAAAAATTAATATTAAATACGGAGCCGTTGTGTCAGGTTGACGGCTTTGGTTTTTTTTTTGTCTATTTGCATGTATTATTGTTTACCGAACTGCATAATATGCAAAAACAGAGTATACTATAAAATGAAACTTTTATAAAATAATTTATACTTCATTTCGTGAATTCAAAGTGCAAGCACTTCTACTTACATTCAATTGTAAATAAATATTAGGACATACATTAAAATGGTAAGTAATCTTGTTTTTATATATTTTAAGAGGCTTTATTTCATAATATTTCGATCATGTAGTAATATAATTGTTTTTTTGCAGAGCTCGCAACCAGTTAACTCCACTGATGAGTGCAACGTTACCGTCCTACCATTTTACTCACAATTAAATGAGAACATAAACGAAACTTTAAACTACTCACAAGATATGGATGCTTATTTGAAATATCAAGATGTGCTTTTAAATCCGTCGCAAGAAATCCCGCTAAAGCAGCCAAAATGTGAAAGAAAAAACGCAAAAAAAGGAAAGAGGAAGACAGACATGGGATCAAATTCACACGTTATCAGAAAAGTATCAAAGGGGAAGCGTGTCATAAAAATTAGTATTTCGGATATTGAATCAAGCGTCGAGACAAACGCTGTATCGGTTCAGTACGTTGTGCAAAGTGATTACGACGAGCTACTAAATGCAACCGAAGGACTAGTGGAAAAAATTGTAAAAAAGTTGAGTGAAGTCATCAGTTATTAAAAATAGTTTTATCATATTAATATATTTTTAGTGCCATGTAATTGTTATAATAACTTAAAAAAATAAATAGGATTAAGCCTTATATTATTTCTTGTTATTTCCATGTCATTATCCTGTAATTAATCATTATACTTGACTCTTACCTTAGTTTTAAGACCTCAATTATTAAAAATTTGATAAATAAAATAGGTAAAAAGTTAGAGTTAAACAGTAAAATAATAGCTAGTCTATTATGTCCTAGTAAGCTCACATTTACTAAATAAACTCTCTATTAGTAAATTAAACAGTCTGTTATATTCTAACTATCTCGAATTAGTAAACCGTAAGCTAAATATAGGTACAGTCAGCAGCAGATATACCTGAGCGGGCAAGGTGTCCAAGAAGTCATGTACACTTAAATCGTCAGAAAAATATGAACATCTAAGTTATCATTTTTACATACGCTTTCAGTTCGTCACATATATCTTAACATTCCAGTTTTTCTTTAACACGTACACGATTATTCAATCACAATGTCAATAACGGTTACAAAGTCAGTGGTAACTATGCACTCAAATTTAAGCAGTTGTCATTAATATCTACACGCACTGCCAATCACATACGTCAGCAGCCAAGGTGCCACCCGTTGTTTAGCAGTTGTTATTTCAATGGTAACTAAGCACCAACATTTTATGTGAATAACTTTCA
This sequence comes from Thaumatotibia leucotreta, assembly GCA_025490895.1. Classification (NCBI taxonomy): domain Eukaryota; kingdom Metazoa; phylum Arthropoda; class Insecta; order Lepidoptera; family Tortricidae; genus Thaumatotibia; species Thaumatotibia leucotreta. Next base: position 64,561 of record JALPQI010003796.1, on the reverse strand, counting down.
ATACTGTTTTTTTTCATTCTGTAATTAATTAGTTCGTTGAATGCAGTTTTTACAATCCAAATGGCAAACGTATTTTCCTAGCTAGCTTCGGCACCTACCGCTGAACAGCTGCAAAGGAACTTTCTCTGTCACTTCAATTAGGGTATAATAAGAGTGACCATGACAAGTTCTTTCGATTTGATGATTTCGGATTTCGCGGTAGCGGCCCTGAGGGCTTATTACGAGCTACGCACGAAGTTTTGCCTCTTTGTCACACTTACGTTCGACATTGCAAGTGCGAAAGAGAGAGGCAAAACATCGTTCGTGGTTCACAATAGGCCCTCTGGTTATAACTTATAATAGTACATTGTGCATCAAGGGAGGTAAGTACGGAATTACTAACGAGAGTGTTAGAAGCCCGACGCCGTTAGGCGGAGGGCTTTTATGACTCGAGTTAGTATTCCGCTTACCGACCGTGATGCATACAATGTTTTTCATCACACTTGCCGATAAAAAAATAAATTTTAAGACATAATATTATTAAACGACGTACTGACATTTCTATTACTCCCTAGGGAATTTCAATTTTCTATTACTCCCGCTACGCGCGCAAGCAATGGCGCGCTTAGACAGCAAGTGTGATGAAAAGAATATTTGATCCATATGTGACAAGGATTGCTTTGACGTCTGACTGACTGACAACTCACGAAAGCAGTGCAGACTTGTCACTGCATACATCTATCTCAGGTTATGGCAAACTATTCAAAATGGATACATTTCTTTAGAATATTGAAATATGACTTATATTTGTAATAACATATTGTTAGGTAATAAATAAATGAAGGTTGTTGTTGTTGTCTAAGTAGCATTGTATCAATTACGCTTCGGTCAAGATAAGTATACCTATAAATATCTAGGCTACTTTTAAGTAAACTGGTTTCGCTTCCTCAGCCTTGCCCAACACTCGTACGAGTATGTTATGTACCTACTAACTAATTAAATTGAATTATGTACCTACTGTGAATGATTACTTTCTAACCTTATGTCTTAGCATAAGATGTAATTGAATATAGTGTATCCACCTTTATATGTAATATCGACTGACATGTAAAATTTTATTTTATGAATAAAGTATTGAATTGAATTGAATTGTTGCAGGAGTACATTCATTCCGGACCTAATAATTATCAATATGACGTCAGTAGGTAACGTCAATATTTCATTGCATGTTTGAGAAAAATAAAATGAAACAGATAACAAACATAAAACATTTTATTTTCAAACATTGAATGTTTCATACAAGCTTTTTTCGCTGGAGGAGCGTTGGTGGCCCACCGGTAAGGCTTTCATTCCGAAGGTCGTGGGCTCAAATCCTGTCGGCTCGTACCAATGAGTTTTCAGAACTTATGTACCGTACCTATGTACGAAATATCATTTGACATTATTTACCAGTTGCTTTTCGGTGAAGGAGAACATCGTGAGGAAACCGGACTAATCCCAATAAGGCTTAGTATACCCTCTGGGTTGGAAGGTCGAACGGCAGTCGCTTTCGTAAAAATCTAGCACCTACGCCAAATCTTGGGACTAGTTGTCAAAGCGGGCCCTAGGCTCTCTGGCCGTGGCAGAAGCCGGGGTAACGAAAAAGCAGGAAGAAGAAGACAAAGTATTGTCGCTGACTGTGCTTTACTTCCCACGACCAACTTACACGTATCGAGACGATTCTAAGAAACCCGAACACAATGGGGGTTGGTTGTTTCATCACAAAGTTCCTATGGCTACCTTCCAGTTCCACCATCAGATCAGCTCTTTGTCATAATAATATTGCATTGTCATCAAATTTAAGCAGCTCAATCTAAAATCGGGAAATGGTTCAAATTTAACTTGCAAGATTCGATCATAGACAACGGAACTGAAAACTAAGTTGAAACTAAATTCTAAAAGCTTGTAAAAGAGAAAAGTAAATAATTTATCCTAAAGTTGACTAAGAAGCACCTGTCAAATGATTGAAGAGAAAAATGTGAGATAGATGTATCTGATGACAAGACTGCACTGCTTTCGATGATTGTCAAAACAGTTACTTAAAATAAGTATAGCTATTTTTCAATCAATATTCAACCATATTTGTACCATACAACGTCTATTTTTCCTTCTTGTTCAGATATATTTACCTTATTGACTGCTTAGGTACCAGTGGTTTTTTAACAGCTGAGGTATCAATGATTTGTTGTATGTTAAGAAATTAATGAAAATCGACTGTTAAGATATTTGTGACTTGTTAAGCGCTCACAAGTAAATACTATCATGACAGTCAACAACTTTTTGAAAGTTTAAATGTTAACCTCTCTTTGGACACCTCGAGTGTATAGTGACTTCTGATGCTGACTGTACGTAGGAACAATATACCCATTGTATAATGATCAAAATATGTGTGTTGATTAGTGTTCAGTTTTGATAATTAAGGTGAATGTCTAAAATGAAATTCCAAAATATGATTAACATCGATAGCAACAAAATTACTAAATAACTAATAATAATATGCATTCTCGATAGTAACATAACATAAACGTTTACGTCAATACGAATGACTCCAATTTCAATTAAAATGCAAGCCTGCACTTGTTATTGCTGCGAACATAGAAAATGAAATAAGTAACAATTTGTGTTGGTTAATATGAACTTACGATATTTAACATAAAGCTTGAATTTCTGTGTCCATAATTCTAATCTTACGTTCATTAGGAAAAGCGAGGTTCTACATCGCGCTTTTAAAGTTTTCTTCATTCGTTCATATAAATAAAAATCCGTGCGTAATGTTTGCCGGGAAGTTGACGACCGGACGACCCCAACACATGAACTATGCCTCGGATTGGCCACCCGATGTGCATCTTAGTAATGTGTTGAAACTCATGAATAGAACTATGGGGTATTTCATTCTTACGCGGTCGATAAGTTTGATTACCCATACCCGAAGCACAAGGGGTAAGTGCACGTCTGACGAACTTGATCAATTTGTCTGACGTGTTGTGCGAAACCCCATAGCGCCACGCTATGAGGGTCAGTACCAGGAACGCTTCTTGGAGCCCTAGCATTGCTGTCTGAGGGTTGGCCGCCTTAGACAGCGTGTAGCGTTATAGTCCATTATATTACGGAAAAAAAGTTCACATTCGGATACCAGCACCAAATTTTAGTATGTTGTTAAATATGTCATTCTGTATCGAAAACTGCCGGGAGACACTCTTTCAAGGTCAAGGTCACCAGTAATGACGTCATCAAAATGCCTAGTGCCTAATTTCAAAAAAGCGCTTATTTGTTCCTCAACCGCTCAACGTATACCATTGTGTGTAGTATCAATCAAAAGGTGATTAAATGTGCTCTAACTTTGTTTTGTCATGTTATAGCGTACATCTAGAAATAAAAAAAAAATCGTTGAAAGAATAAACATTTTTTTTTACTCTTTTCGTACAATGTACATTTCATCATGAAACAAGCGGTATTAGAAAAAAATGTTGTACTACATAAATGTAGCCAAACTATTATCCTAAAATATACAGTTTTAATCATCGAAATTGGTTGAAAATAAACAATGTTATGTCATTTTTTATATTCCGCGGCAAACGCCATTCACCCGCCATCCGCCCGCCCGCCAGTTCGAAAATCTAAATTGCACCCAAACTATGCAAATGATTTATACTGATAAGATATGAACTAAAAGCCAATTAATTATACAAATACTAGTTGTTTTAAAAATACTGTTGTTATTAAAATAAAATACATAATTTAAGAAAAAAAACAAATTAAAAAAAGTAAGGTAGAAAAAAGGTATCAAATGAATAATAATAACTTCTAACTATCAATAAAAGAATATTATGTATAATATATTTCAAGGTTTTATTCTGAACAGTAAATTCTGGAACAAGTTCCTTCACGTACACAAAGAAGAGTGTAATTTAAAACGTTTTTTACGCATACGCCAACGTGGACCTGGACAAGGCACAAGTTCTTTGCAACTAGCACTTGCATCAGGAATCGTTTTCCACAATGGAACTGGAATATAGCAGGGATGAAGGGATGATATGAAACAGCAGGGATCAATTTTCTTGTGGATAAGGCAAGGCACTTCGTCCATATCTTCGTTTGTTAGTAGAATGGTCCGCTTCAGATGTTGATTCAGTTTCAGTGCATCTTTAGTTGGTGAGATCATAAATTAAGGTAAGATGCTTTCGATAGCTTTATATTCATATGAAATCATTCCGTCTGTCTATAATTAATTGTTATATAATTTGTAGTATCTCTCTATTCATCATCCAAGTGGTGGACGGCCTTCCTCTTTCCAGTAGCCATGGACAGATTGTTTATCACGACATGACTGTCCAGTCGGCGAAGGACGTGACCTTACCATCTTAGCTTATTTTTACAACCTTGAAACTCTCTTGAGCGCGACTCCTCCTGCCCATCGTAGTAAACAAAGTATGCTTTTAGAAGCAATCCCAGATATTTCAGCAATGGACGGATCGCATAAAAAAATAATCAAACTTACCTACAGGCAAAGTTTGTTCACACAAGCTAACAATATAAAGCAAGATACTGAGCACGGAAATCGTTTTCCAGGGCAAGCACCTTACATCAGTTCGTAACAGCAGAATTGTTTCAACTAATAATGAATATTCCGTTGGAATGACAACTGTAATCTGTACATATAAAGGTAAAGTCCTCACTTCTTCCTCCGTGACTATGCTCTCGTCTTCACGCGAACAAGCCTATGCCAGAATATTATTTTACACACAGCCACCGCTGAAACAAATAACTACCATACATGAAGGCGAGGGTTTTTTTAGAGGGACGGAAACTTTGATGTTTAGAGTTGCTTGCCCTGGAAAGGATTTACATGCTCTCGATACACGATGATAAGATCATTAGCTTGTTTGAAGAGACTTTGCTTGTAAGTTTGATTAATTTCTTATGCGATCCGTTCATTGCTGATATGTCTCTGATTGCTTTTCATCGCATGTTATGTTATCGGAATCGAGTGGGCTGTCGAGTATCTGGTGTGCTCATTCATCCTTTTCCCGTTGCTGGAGCCGTAGGTTAATATCACGGCTGCGTTACCACATTATTTTCTTCTAGCCTCCTTGTATTTTTGCAGAACCGTAGAATATCCCTGGGCGACCCCAGGGAAGAACTCATGGACATCGGACGTCCATGAGTGAGGAGAAAGAACACCGATAAGTTGCAGGGATACCTGCCAAACACATAATGCCGCTGCGTATCTACAAAATGCATTCTACCAGAACATGCTGACTAGTTTCGTCTCTCCCGTAAAGTGGACAGGCTGCTTAATTACTTATTCCCATCACCTTAAGATACCTGTTGAGGGTGTTGTTTCTCGAAATAATTCTGATCAACATCCTCAAGTCAATTTTTTCCAACTTCGTAAAGTATCTGGTTCTCCTCATGTCATTTTAGCTTGCCTGGAAGTGGTTCCCTCTTTCCACTCTGTCTCCGCTTGTATTTCTTTCAGTTTACTCAATACTCTATCACAAATACAACGTATGCTACGATAGACAGGCGGAGACACGATCAAGGACTGTGTTCGCCACTTATGTAATGTAAGGGTTAGTTTCAAGATTGTAAAAATAAGCTAAGATGGTAAGGTCACGTCCTTCGCCGACCGGACAGTCATGTCGTGATAAACTATCTGTCCATGGCTACTGGAAAGAGGGAAAGAGGAAGACCGTCCACCACTTGGATGACGAATGTCCAGAGAGACTACAAATGATATAACAATTAATTATAGCAAGACGGAATGTTTTCATTAAAAATAAAGCTAACTAAATAGCGGTAAACACTTTATGTTCACATAATACCTTGTAAACTGTGTGGAAGCAATAAATGATTGAGTATTGAAAGCATCTCACCAACAAAAGATGCACTGAAACTGACTCAACATCTAAAGCGAACCATGCTACAAACAACCGAAGATATGGACGAAGTGCCGTGCCTTATCCACAAGAAAATTGATCCCTGCGATTGAAGCTGGAAAAAAGAAGAAAGAACTTGCCTTGTCCATGTTGGCGTATGCATAAAAAACGTTTTAAATTGCACTCTTCTTTGTGTATGTGAAGGAACTTACTCCAGAATTTACTGTTCAGAATGAAACCTTGAAATATATACATAATATTCTTTAATTGATAGTTAGAAGTTATTATTATCAATTTGCTACCTTTTTCCTACCTTACTCTAAGTACCTATGTCTTTTAATTTGTTTTTTTTTTTAATTATGTATTTTATTTTAATAACAACAGTTTTTTTAAAACAACTAGTATTTTTATAATTAATTGGCTTTAAGTTCATATCTTATCAGTGTAAATCAATTGCATAGTTTGGGTGCAATTAACATTTTCGAACTGACCCACGGGCGGATGGCGGATGTATGGTGTTTGCCGCGGAATATAGAAAATGACATAACTTTGTTTATTTTCAACCGATTTCGATGATTTAAACTGTTTATTTTAGGATAATAGTTTAGCTACATTTATGTATTACAATATTTTTTTCTAATACCGCTTGTTTCCCGATGAAATGTACATTGTACGAAAAGAGTAAAAAAAATTTTTTATTCATTCCACGATATTTTTTTTATTTTTAGATGTACGCTATAACTCAAAAAGACAAAGTTAGAGCATATTTAATAACCTTTCAATTGATACTACACACAATGGTGTATGTTGGGCGGTTGAGGAACAAATAAGCGCTTTTCAAAATTAGGCAGCAGCCATTTTGAGGACGTCATTACTGATGACCTTGACCTTTGAGAGAGTGTCTCCCGACAGTTTTGGATACAGAGTTGGATGCGGCAAGTGTATTTAACTGAAATGAAGACAAGCATTTTTCACAGAAAACCTAATTGTGCGTTTGGAATCAAACGAAAACAACCCATAGGATGTTTAGGGCAAGTATTATACGAAACTGATTGAGCATTTCAAATCTCACACAGGTCCTGAATCCTAACACACGAAACCAACATGATTATTGAGAGTTTCGATCGAAGACCTGTTTATAACCACTAACAAATCACAACGTGATCCTAACACACGAAACAATAATGATTATTGAGAGTTTCGATCGTAGATTCGAAACGCTCAATAATCACCTACTAATAATAATAATAATGATCCATCCATCCTCCATCACCATAGCCCATTAGACTTTTCCATTCCTTCTCAATAGTCTCTATGCGCCTGCTGGGACCGGTTTACGGATATGTATTTGTGCCCGTGAATGGGTTGCAGCAGGTGTACAACACAGCAAATTTCTCCAAAGGGCCTCTACGTGTTGGATCTATATCCCCGCGCAAACCTATCAAAAAACCGGGATTTGTAAGCCCGTGATCCTCAAGGAGATACAATAATAATAATAAATACTCTTTATTGTTCACCAGAAAATAGACAAATAAAACTACAGACAAAAGAAAAAAAATAGACTAAAACAGTGGTAGACAACAGGCGGTCTTATCGCTAATAAGCGATCTCTTCCAGACAACCTTTGGGTAATGGAAACTATCACAATTACATTTAAAAAGTAGGCAAATCAAAACTGAGAACATAAAAATAACAAAAGGCAGGCTATAAACTTACATACATACATAGATATGTAAACATACATACAATAAAATAATACAATATGTATACAATATAAATTTATTTCAATAAAAGAACATACACATACCATAACACACAGCTAATTATTACGGGAGAGACAGATAATATTGCTTAAGTTTATTTTTAAAAATGGATAAGGACTCAGAACGTCTAACATTGACAGGTAGGGAGTTCCATAAGCGCACAGCTTGGAATGTGAAAGATTTAGCATAAAATTTTGAGTTTGAAGAAGGAACACAAAGAAGGAAATTTTCTGCACACCTAGCGGAAGTAACAAAGCTAAAACATCTTTTGAGGTAGCGGGGAGTAGCAGGGTTGAAAAGGATGCCAAAAAGAAGAGAAAGGACATGAAAGTTACGCTTGAGTCGGATAGGGAGCCACTTGAGCTGAAAACGGAAACTGGATACATGGTCATATTTTCGCAACCCAAATATGAACCTTATACATATATTTTGTATTCGCTCAAGTTTGTTAAGCTGCTCCTCCGTTAGGTCGATATAGGACACGTCAGCATAGTCTAAAATAGGGAGGAGCAATGATTGAGCAAGCGCAATTTTAGTCGTAATGGGAAGTAAGTTACAAAGTCTACACAAGGAACGCACGGCAACAAACATCTTCCTGCTAACCTCATTCATCTGCGGCACCCAGGAAAGAGTGCGGTCAAAAAATATTCCAAGATTTTTTACTGTCGTGGAATAGGGAATAAGAACACCATCGAACACTACTGGTGGAAGGTTAATAAAGTCAACCTTTGGGATAAATTTTGGACTACCTATTACGATAGCTTGGGTCTTGGAAGGGTTAACATGAAGACCATAGCTATTGCTCCACTCCGAGATGCACTGCAAGTCACTGTTTATTGTGGAGATAACCGAAGGCAGATCGGATAGCATACCCTGAGAATAAATTTGAAGATCATCGGCATAAAGGTGATAAGAAGAAGATAAATTTTGAGTAATAGAATTGATAAAAATTGAGAAAAGTAGAGGAGATAGTACGCCGCCCTGCGGGACGCCAGCTAACGTACTGCACCAAGAAGAGCGAGAGTCGTCCACCTTTATACGCTGCCGACGACCAGTTAGATAGCTACGAAACCAATCAATTACCACAGGAGATATGTTAAGAGAACTCAAAATCGCCAAGAGGATGTCAAAATCTACAGTGTTAAAAGCGTTGCTGAAGTCCAACAACGTTAAGACTGTCAATTTGCGATCATTCATACCCGACCGTATATCATCTGTGATTTTGACTAGTGCAGCGTAGCATTGGACAACGCTGACTTTACGCGCCCGAGAGTCAAATCGCGCAGTAATAATGCGCTCCGATACACTACAGGCTTCCATCTCAGTAGACTGCTCTTGGCTTGGCTCTACTGCTGAGCAGAAGTCCAAAACCAAACTCACGCTTTGCTCCCTCGTCTTCCTTGCCGCTATATATTAATGTTGTGCCACATAGTCCGCTGACTCTTCTCCAAACCTATTCCATCTTGTTTCGCTTAATCCAAGGATATGAATGCGGTAGTCTGTCATGACTTTGGCTACCTGGGGTAACCGTTCGGATCGAGTCATGGTTCTAACATTTCAGCACCCAATCCGTGTCCGTTTTTTCATGCCAAAAGTCGTCGTTGAAGGAGTCCGGTTATTTTGCGATTGTGTAGGTTTCTTAATCGATTGGGGTTTTTAAGGATGTGCAGGTGATTAGCCCACAGCATCCCGATCACGATGATAGGGCTGCCATCAGTGCGTCCGTACCCGCAGTGTTAGTCTTTTAGGGAGATCCCCAAGGTTTCTGGTAACGTAAGTGGTTTCATACGGAGTGTCCTTCTCCGGCCTGTTGGTCCGCGGGAACTATTTTATTTCATTCCAACCCTGCTACTATGAAGTAGGCGGGCATGCCCCTATCCGCCACCTGGGAACGCGTCTTCTAGGAGTGAGGCTCTCCCGAAGAATGATTTTGGAGTGAGGCTCTCCCGAACAATAATGTATAAGATTGATTAAATATTTTTTATTTTTATTTTTGAATATTATTGACGATCATCAAATTCATCAAAGAAATTAGTTTTGACATGTATGTAAATTTAACCTGTAATTCTCTTTTATGAAATAAATGAATCTGAATCCGAATCTGACATTTATCAAGTAAAATTCAGGACCGTTTTTGAAAGGCAATTTAGTAAGGCGTGCGGCTTCTATGTTTTATTTGTTTGTGGCTTAAACCTTGACCTAATGTAATTACGCTTTCTGTTCGGGTTATGAATATATTCAGGTTGGCCTTTTTGTCATAATAGTCTTAAGAGAATAGTATCAACATATTCGAACAATCTCTTGACCTGACAGAACTGACATTGACAGTTAATACGTGTTTTAATAACGAGTGTTTAGGGGTAAATCTGATTATACAGATCTGATTGAAAGATGTTCGGCGGGAGTTGCTGTCGTTAAACGTTCACAAGTCGAGCGGGCCAGACGGCATACCTGCAGTGGTGCTTAAACGTTGTGCTCCTGAGTTGTGTCCTGTGTTAACGCGTCTCTTCGCTCTTTCCAGTATCAAACGGGAAGTTCCATCTTCGTGGAAGACGGCCCTTGTGCACCCTGTTCCAAAAAAGGGTGACAGATCGGATCCATCGAATTATAGGCCTATCGCTATCACCTCCCTTCTCTCTAAGGTCATGGAGCGTATAGTTAACGCTAAGCTCCTTGGTTACCTAGAAGAACACGATCTTATAAGCGACCGCCAGTATGGCTTTCGCCACGGTCGCTCTACCGGTGATCTTCTAGTGTACCTCACTCACCGCTGGGCATCAGCCATTGAGAGTCAAGGCGAGGCTTTGGCAGACAGCCTAGATATAGCGAAGGCGTTCGATCGGGTCTGGCATAGGGGCCTTTTGTCGAAGTTGCCATCTTATGGACTGCCCGAGGGATTATGCAGATGGATTGCTAGCTTTTTGTCCGGCAGACGCATTCGTGCCGTAGTAGACGGTAGCTGCTCTGATAGCATGGACATAAACGCTGGCGTCCCGCAAGGCTCTGTGCTATCCCCAACGCTGTTCCTTCTGCATATCAATGACATGTTGTCTATCGGCGACCTCCATTGCTATGCGGATGACAGTACTGGGGATACTTTTTACACAGGCCGTGCTAATATCCCTCGCTCTGTGGTACTGGAAAGTCGCGGAAAACTTGTGTCTGACATCGAGAACACTTTATCTAGAGTCTCGTTATGGGGTCGGGATAACCTAGTCAGGTTCAACCCCACAAAGACACAAGTTTGCGCGTTTACCGCTAAAAAAAACCCCATTTACTGTGGCTCCAAAGTTCCAAGACACAGCTCTTACCATGTCAGGGAGTATTGGGATCCTTGGAGTCGACATTTCCAACGACGTCCAATTCCGATGTCACCTAGAGGGAAAAGCTACGCTGGCATCCAAAAAGCTCGGGGTGCTCAATAAAGCGAGGGGATACTTTACTCCGGGGCAAAGACTTCTATTATATAAGTCGCAAGTCAGACTCCATATGGAGTATTGCTGTCAACTCTGGGCAGGAGCACCTGTATACCAGCTTGCACCCTTTGACTCGGTTCAGAGACGAGCTGTCCGAATAGTCGACGATCCCAGACTCACAGGCGGTATTGAACCCTTAAGTCTAAGGAGAGACTTCGCCTCCTTATGTGTGTTCTATCGTCTGTACAATGGGTTGTGCTCTGAAGAACTGTTCGACATGATGCCAACGTCCACTTTTCATCATCGCACCGCTCGCCACCGACTGGGCGCTCATCCTCACACCTTGCAACCTAAATGGTCGCGCACCGTGCGGTTTCAGAGGAACTTCCTCCCGCGGACGGTCCGTCTGTGGAATGAGCTCCCTGGCGAGGTTTTCCCGTTGGACTACAGTATGGGGTTCTTCAAAAGAGGAGTGTACAAGTTCTTATTGGGTCGGCAACGCGCATGTGACACCCCTGGGGTTGCAAGCGCCCATAGGCTACGGTGACTGCTTTCCATCAGGCGGGCCGTATGCTTGTTTGCCACCGACGTGGTATAAAAAAAACAAAAAAAAAAAAATTGCTACACCTCTAATATATTTAAATACCAATATTGATATACCGCTATTTTGACATTAACCGATATAAATCTATATAATTATACATATAAAAGAAGAAGCTCCCTGATAAAGATGCACGCACAGCCTAAACCCCTGGTCCTATAGACTCCAAATTTAGCACGTAGGTTCCTTTTATGGTGTAGACGAGTACTAAGAAAGGATTTTACAAAATTCACCTTCTAAGGGGTTGAAATGGGGGTCCAAAGTTTGTGTGGCGAAATAAGATTGGTTGAACTATTTTATCCAAAATCTCGCAAGAGTATTCTTTAAAGTAATTGAGTAAAGGTATGCTTAAGGTTTTTTAAAAATTCAACCCCTGAAAAAGGTAAAAAGGGTGACAAAGTGAAAAAATCAAGATGGGTATGGTTTTTATAGTTTATCGAGTTCGAAAACAATCACGATTTTAAAATTTAACGCGGCGGACGTGAAATACTATGTACACGGTTATGGTGTGATGGGGTAAAATTCGAAAAATATCAATATAATTTTATTATTTATTTATATTTATGTTCATTTCTGGTTCTAGAGATTCCAAATTTAGCGCATAGGTTTCTTTGAGGATGTAGGGGTGCTCTAAAAAGGTTAAGTCGAAATCCACTCCCTAGAGGGTGCAATGGGGGTCCAAAGTTAGTATGGCGAAACAAGATTAGTTGGACTATTTTGTCCGAAACTTCCTAGGAGTATTCTTCAAAGTAATAAAGACATGTTTGCAGGTTTTTTGAAAATTTAACCCCTGAAAAAGGTAAAAAGGGTGAGGAAGTGAAAAAATCAAGTTGGGTATCGTTTCTATGGTTTATCGGGACGTAGATCACAAAAACGATTTTAAAATTTAACGCGGCAGACGTGAAATACTATGTACACGGTTATGGTGTGATGGGGTAAAATTCGAAAAATATCAATAAAATTTTATTATTTATGTTCATTTCTGGTTCTAGAGATTCCAAATATAGCGCGTAGGTTTCTTTGAGGGTGTAGGGGCGCTCTAAAAAAGGTTAAGTCAAAATCCACTCATTAGAAGGTGCAATGAGTCTAAAGTTTGTAGGGGAAACTTGACTATTTAAACTGTTTTATCCGAAACTTCACAGGAGTATTCCCAAACATAAATGACTAAAGACATGTTTTAGGGTTTTTGAGAATTGAACTCTTGAAAGTGGTAAAAAGGTTAAACAGTAAAAAAACAACATGGTTATCGTTTCTATAGTCTGCTACCGTGTCGCTGTACCGAGGTGTACGTGAAATACCATCTTCTCTGTTATGGTCTCATGGGCTTGCGGGTTATGACAGGGGTATCGTTTTAGTGTTTATTTCTGATAAAAAAAAAAATCTAAATATAGCATGTTAACCAACGTTAATAACCTTTTAAGTTTTCCCGAGTTTTCATGCGATAGTAATCAAAAGTACATATATCTGTGTATCCAAGGTGTTTTTTATAAAGTCAAAACAGTCTTCACCATAAATTTCGACATTTTTGATCCAGTGGTGTAAATCGATGTATCGGGATCCCAGAGGTTCTTAACAAACTGCAAAAAAGGCTGCCTATTCAATTTCCGTTTCGATATTGCACGTCATAAAAATCGGTGGTAATCTGAAGTTCTGACTGATCTGTTCATAATGAAGCAGAAGTCAAATTTGCAAGAAACGGTAACAATATTGAGTTACTTCAAATGTTAATCAGCTCGCCTAATTATGGTCATCTTTGTTAGGCCTGGGAAACGACAAATGATAGTTTTTATCATCAAAACACAACAATCACCTATGTGAGTGTGTATGTAAACTTTTAAAGATAAAAAACATTTGTCAGTTACCAGATGGTAAAGATGACCATAATATGATAGTGGATTTTGATAATAATCTATATTTGAAATGTCAAAGCGTTTCAAGTAATGAATTTGAGGTCAAATTTGCACAAAATGATCGGCACCTTGAATTTATTTAGTTTGAATCCGACCTTAATAAAAATCGGTACCTTAGGATCCAAGGGGGTTTTTACAAAAAGTGAGAAGCTATCACATCTAAAATTTCTAGAACTTTGATTTAATATTGATAAAAATCGATACCTACCGAGAAGATGAAAAGTTCTTCATATGGAATTTGAAGTCAAAATTGCAAAAATAATTCGCCATCATTATAGCCATCATCATATTAGTTTAATACGACCGTGATAAAAATTTATAGAACGCGGCCGAACCGCGGGTAAAAGCACCATCTGCCACACTTAAATCGGTTAAGGCAAACGCGAGATAATCGCGGGAAAACATTAACATGCAGTGAATAGATATTAGAACGCGGGCGAAGCCGCGGGTAACTGCTAGTAAATAAAATAAAAATGCATTTATTTCGGATAAATTAATCCATAGCTTGTTAATTACATACAAGACTTACATAACTATGTTATTACTTAAACTTAAGTGAAGTGAGGACCAGTACTTAATTAGACCACTGGCCCATCTCTCTGCCACTAGGCTGTGGCGGCTGTCGCGTGGAAACCGTCCACCTGCGCGTCCGCGAACATGCCTGACGTGCTACAGTACCGCGGCAACCGCAACATTACAGCACTCTGAACGCGTCATTATACTGCACTCGTATAGCATTCAGTGGGCACTGCGTGTACCAAGTCCATAAGCTGCAAGTATACAGTGATGTACTGTATGCACGGAACAATGTAATTTTAACTTTCGCTATCATATTGGCTCTAATAGCGAAAGCCCTTCGCTCCCTCTCAATGTCCGCATCATCACCGAAGTCGTCGGTTAACAAATGCCCCAGGTATTTAAAGACTGTAACTCTCTTAAGCTGCTCGCCATTCAAGCGAATGGGTGGGACATGAGATGGGCACATGTTCCCCGCTTTAGGGTCTCCCCAAACAGTCGACGCCGTTTCGGCAAATCGCGTACGGAAAAAGCTTTATGTCAACGCAATAAGAGCGAGTACGTCGTAAATCGGCTCGACTCACGCGAAACGACGTCTTTCGGCGTTTTGACGTAAAGCCGTTCGCATACGTACGACACTGTTTGCATACGTTCGCATTCGTAAATCTCCTTATACCGCCGTACGGTGACGGAAAGAGTTGAACGGCTCTGATCACAGCCGAGTACCTACGATAAAGACCTGGCGGAAGCCGTTTAGCGTCTTCGACGGCCGAAAATGGATAACGACGGCCGAAAAGAGCCGATGACGGCCGAAGGAGCTACTGAAGCGTTTGTATTAAATTTATTCATTTGAATTATTGCCCACATTAAAATCTGCAATAGATCTGACAACACCACAGAAATGTATATACACTAGAAGAAGCAAATGTATCTACTTTGCGTGTCCGAACTCAGTGGCAGCCACTGAGATGGCCATTTCTAATAACAGTCCACATACGTCAGGCAGCTGTTGCAGCCGCACGTAAGAAAAAAAATACAAAATGCCTCATTGCATGATAATTAACTGCACCAGCCCAAATGCTTCCTACTCCAGGGGCCTAAATATTACTGAGCGGTAAAGGTAGCGTCGAGATTGCCTCCAGGAAATGGAGATGGATAGGTCACACTATCCGGAAAGGGGAGCAAAACAACGCCTACATCGCCTTTGTCTGGAAACCACCCAATGGCAGCCGACCTCCTGGACGGCCAGTGCACTCCTGGCAGCGATCCATCTCAAACGAGCTCAGTACGGTTGGCCTAAGCTGGAGGAGGTCTCCCTCGAGATCCCTAACATCGTTTATCCTAAAATCACTTGCCCGAACTGTTTTGCACTACTTAATGGGCATTAGCCCTATCGATCAGTTGCAATAACACTCATTTTCCATAATGTAATGATTGCCCTAAAACTCACTTGCCCAAATCATTTTTTACCGTAACTGTTAAAAACCCTAATGTTATTTTGCATATTCTTCAAAATCCCTAATAACGTTTCACCTCATGTCATTTAGCCTAAATGGTGTTGTCCTAAGAGACAGAAGCCCTAGCGATCAATAGCCATAACAATATTTATTCATAATGTCGTTACCTAATGGTTGCACTAAATTTTTAAATTTTTTATTAATTTAGCTTGCAGAATATGCTAAAGTAAGCCTATTTTTTAGGAAAAACTTTCCCCAAAATCAAAAATGGCCGTGATATTTGCCCTCACATTAAAAAAAAATTGGTTTTGGTCAAAATTACGGTGAATATTGTGTTATTCCGATACCCATTTATTCAAGAATATATCAAACAATGGGAACTAAATCTGCAGTGAGCGAGCGAAGCGAGCGAACAAATCTTTCCGGGGCAGATCCGACTCGGATAGCGTCGTTGAGATTGCCAATTCCGTTATGTGTAAATTTCAAATTTGACAAAAGGAGACTGTAAAGATATGTCATTTGGATTGCTTTTTCAGTTCCTGAAATCGTGCACATAACGGAATTGGCAATCTCAACGACGATAGGTTAGGTTAGAAGACTAAGGCGGGAGCTTAGTTATTTTTTTTTATTGCAACCCAGAAAACTTTTCCCCGAAATCAAATATGGCCGAGATATTCGACCTAAAATTAAAAAAAAAAAGTTGGTTTCGGTCAAAATTACGATGAATGGTGTGTTATTCTGATACCTATTTATTCAAGAATACATTAGATAGTGGGGACTGAATGTGACTAGAGTACAAATATAGGATTAACTACAATAGGCCATACAAAATATATAGGAAATACGATTATTAGGATTATCGATCATTAGGCTTACTGACAATTATGATACAGGACTATTATTGCATATAACGTTAGGATGAATAATTGATATGGAAAATGATGATTAGGATATAACGCATTAGGGAAAACAAAAATCATCCATATGATATTAGGAAATATTTTCTTCGGTTACCGCGAGGATTACTCATGAAATAAAACTATGAAAACGGATAAACTCGCGTATATTAACTAATTTTAACTTCATTCCGACGTTTCGAACACTTTACAGGGTTCGTGGTCTGCGGATGACTGACAATGGAGGAAATTTGATAGATCTACCTCCATCAAAATAAGAAAGATAAGTACAAAACTACCCACCAAAGAAAAATTACTAAACCACAGACAATACATTTTAAGGGTGGATGTACATACAAAATTTGCAAATTAAGCTAGTTATTCATTACAAATATTTTCAGAATGAAGACAAGAGACAAAATAAATAATCTACGCCGGTTCTATCCCTACGCCACTGCCTGAGAAGTATTTCCTTCCTTTGTATGATTGTATTGTTAGGAAGGTATCCCAAAATTGGGACCGGCAAACAAACTCAGCGGGACAACTCTTTTCAAAAAACATTTGTAGTACATCTTAAGATCATCATGCATTAAACCAAAACATACAATTTTGATTAATAAGGAAATTTAAAATAATTTTGAAAACTTCTAGGAGAGAGCACTCTCATTGGCTCCCATGCAGCCGAAGATATTTAAAAGATATGTAGATGACACCTTTACTATCCTTCCAAAAAGTAGTGTTTCAACTTTCTTAGATCATTTAAATTCCATTCATGATAAAATTAAATTTACTATGGAGTTAGAAAATGACTGTTCTCTGTCTTTCTTAGATGTTTTGGTTATAAGAAATCCGGATAAAACTTTGGGTCACACTGTATATAGGAAACCTACTCACACTGATAGGTATTTAAATGGCAATTCCCACCACCATCCCAGCCAACTAGCTACTGTAGGCAAATCTTTGTTTCAGAGAGCCCAAAAGATATGCGATGATCGGCATCTAGCTGCGGAGCTTCGGCATGCTAGGCAGGCACTTCGGGCAAACAACCTGAAGATCCCTCGAGCCGATCAGAAGACTCGTATGAAGATTCCCACTGTTGAGCGCAGGCCAGCCGTTCTGCCTTTTGTTGGAGGGGTTACAGACAGGATCAGCCGCATCTTGAAACGTGCTTCTATTAAAACCTATTTTAAGCCAATGAAGAAGATGTCGCAGTTTCTGAGGCCTGTTAAGTATAGCACGCCCTTACTGAATGCAGGAGTGTATAAGCTGGACTGTGAATGTGGGCTTTCATATGTTGGGCAGACAAAGAGGAATATCACTACTAGGGTGAAGGAACACATAGCCGATGTCAAGCACCGTCGACAACAGTCTGCGGTTTGGGAGCATGTCAGTGATGGACCGAATCATTCTACTAAGTTTGACAAGCCTTTGGTTCTCGTTAAGGAGAAGAGAAACATGCCTAGAATGTTGCGTGAGGCTATTGAGATAATGAAATATCCAAACTTTAATAGAATGGAAAGAAGCTTGTCTCTACCACCAGCTTGGGATCCAGTTGTTCATCTGATAAAGGAACAGTCTAGACATAAACCGTGAGGCTGATGTATTTGGCAGTGGTGACCATTCCCCCCCCCCTTTTTAGTACTGGCAACATTTTTTCAAAATTATTTTAAATTTCCTTATTAATCAAAATTGTATGTTTTGGTTTAATGCATGATGATCTTAAGATGTACTACAAATGTTTTTTGAAAAGAGTTGTCCCGCTGAGTTTCTTGCCGGTCCCAATTTTGGGATACCTTCCTAACAATACAATCATACAAAGGAAGGAAATACTTCTCAGGCAGTGGCGTAGGGATAGAACCGGCGTAGATTATTTATTTTGTCTCTTGTCTTCATTCTGAAAATATTTGTAATGAATAACTAGCTTAATTTGCAAATTTTGTATGTACATCCACCCTTAAAATTTATTGTCTGTGGTTTAGTAATTTTTCTTTGGTGGGTAGTTTTGTACTTATCTTTCTTATTTTGATGGAGGTAGATCTATCAAATTTCCTCCATTGTCAGTCATCCGCAGACCACGAACCCTGTAAAGTGTTCGAAACGTCGGAATGAAGTTAAAATTAGTTAATATACGCGAGTTTATCCGTTTTCATAGTTTGATTTCATGATATTAGGAAAATTAAAGATATGGCATATGAGCGTTAGGACAAATGATCATTCGGACATAAAACGTTAGTGAATGCAAAAATAGGTCAAAAAACGTTAGGGATCCAGATATAGATCCAGCTGGAGGGAGGCTAAAAGTGTTGCTGAGGACAGAGAGGCGTGGCGCGATCTTGTGACGGCCCTTTGCACCCCTGGGGTGCCTGAGGACGTCAACAATCTTATACGTAACAAATGTCAAATAAAGTAATTATGTTATATCTCTCAATAAGAATCGTCAATAAACAAAGATAAAAAATACTATTAATATTATTAATAACAAAAAACAACAATATACAATCTAAATTACAATTTATGTCTCCCAAAAAGAATCGTACCATACCCACTTGAACGTCCGATGATAGCATATTATCCAAACAAAAAAGGCAGTAGACTGTTCGTGGATACTATACTATCCCATGAATTCGAAGGAGACACAGTTGATTATAGCGGTATGTAGCGAAATATAGAGGCATTATTTCCTAATTCCCTTGTTGCAACAACGTAGCCTAATAAACTAGTTTGCGCTAAGAAATATATATAAGGTCCTAATTTATTAGTTGCAAATATTTTAACACATGATACTTTACATTAAAATAATTAACTTTAAATATAAATTAAGAAAACTTTTTATGTAACTTTTTTGATTTCATTTTCCTAACAAAAAAAATAATTATAATTTCGTCTAAAAAAAAACATCATGTGCATTATCACATGTCACAATAACACTGTCTGTCATATTGTCATCAATCGACACAATCCAACGGAAAATAACATGACATTGACAATTAAGTATTTAATTTATCGACGTGAAGTGGCCAGTTCCAGTTAAGTGGTACATAAAAGAGGTACGAGAATCTGTTCAAAGAGTTTTCATTTAATAATCACATGAACAGGGTGTCTTTATGTAGCAAATTTGTTTTTGCGTTTTCTCCAAAAAAACATTGTAAAACCTACAATGTTTCACGGTTTAATATACTCCAGAGACCGAGTACTATCAGCTGTAAAAATATCTGCATCTAATAAATTAGGACCTTATATGGCAGTATACGCTCGTTACTCAGTCGATAAAAAATTATAATTATAAGTCTTGTGTCAAACTGCCGTGCAATTGTGAGTGTTTGCTAAGGACTCCTAGTTATGTCGTAAGTATTTCACGTTAATTTACATATCTTAGGGGTTATTATACATAAAAATGATCAGGAACGTGTGCTCTATACGATAATGTGTATCATCTTAAGTTTTTGACAGTGTGATACCTGTCAAGTGAGTTTAAAATATGAAGGTTATTTTTGAGCTGGGGTAGTAAACGTTTATAGCCGTATTATTATTATCTTATCTTATCTTATTAGCGAGGCCCTTACGGATACACTTCGACCCATTGGGATCTTTTGTGTAATTGCCCCCTGTTTCGTCTACCCCAGGGATTGTTCTATCAACTCAATATGTTTGAGGATGGACCCTAGCGGTAACGTTTTGACCTCCTTCGGTTCTAGATAACCAGTTCCGAAGTCTTTCATCCTTTGTCTGGCGAGGGCCTGACATTCGCACATCAAGTGTTTCATTGTCTCTTCTTCCTCGCCACACATTCTACAGTCTATGCTGTCAGAAAGACCCATTTTGGCCAAGAGAGTTTTGACCCCAAAGTGTCCCGTAAACACCCCTGTTATGAGTTTGAGTTGTCTTTTGCTATATTTCCAAAGCTTTTTGCTCCAGCCCGAGTCTACTTCGTGCATAAAGAGCTTTGAATGCCTGAGCCCCGTTAGATTGTTCCACTCTTCCTGGTGCTTCCATCTAACTCGCTCTTTCATGGCTGTTTTAATGGTTCCTTGTGAGAGTCCTACAAATGGTTCTGGTCCTACAAAGTTGTTTGTAGAACCCCCTCTTGCAAGCTCATCTGCATTTTCATTGCCAAGGAAGCCCTCGTGCCCTGGGATCCATACCAGTTGCACTTTGTTTCGCCTTCCAAGTTTGTTCAGAGCTTGGATGCCGTTGAATACTAGTCTAGAGTCTACTTTAGGCGCCGTAAGGGCCTTCAGTGCTGCTTGACTGTCGCTTAATATATAGATCTTCATACCTTGGATCTGTCTATCTATAATCTCCTGTGCACAGGCAATAATAGCGTAGGTTTCCGCTTGGAATACAGTCGCATAGTTGCCCATACTTACACTACCACGGTAGTCGTTTGCATAAATGCCTGCGCCCGTACCGGATCCAGTCTTGGATCCGTCAGTGTACCAAATAAGGTCGTTCCCATCAGAAATTGGTGGCTGTAGACCCCCCGCCCATTCGGCTCTATTATGAATTTTAGTTTTAAAATTCTTTTGGAAAACAAATTTGGGCAGCATTTTATCACTACCCATATTTGTTAACTTATCCATGTAACTGTCTAGTTCCATGCTTGTATGTTTGGTCTTTGGCATGCTATCACTCCATAGACCCAAGATCTTGAGTCTTTGCAGGGACTTGCGTGCCTCCGACTGTATAACAAGGTGTAGCGGCGGTAGGTCCAACAGTACCTCTAACGCCGCCGTTGGCGTCGTTCTAAACGCGCCTGTGATGGCCATGCACGCTACTCTTTGTAATTTATTCAGAGCATCCTTGCATGTACCCTTTGCAGTTCTTGGCCACCATGCCAGACTACCGTACAGAATGATAGGTCTCACCATCATAGTGTAGATCCACCTCAGTACTTTAGGGTTTAAGCCCCATGTTTTGCCATATGCTGACCTACACATACCAAACACTCTCAGTGCTTTGGTTATGAGGAGGTCTACGTGCTTTTTCCAGTTCAGTTCTCTATCAAGTGTCATACCTAAGTATTTCACTTCGCTGGACATATCTAGTACCCTGCCATAGAGCTTTAGTTGCTTCATGTTAGCGAGGGTCTTTTTCCTGGTAAAGGGTATTACCACAGTTTTCGCCGGATTAATGGAGAGTTGGCGACTATTACACCAGTGTTCCACTAGCTTCAGCGCTCCATTCATGATTTCCGATACAGTGCTTGGGAATTTCCCGGTGACCAGTATGACTAAATCATCCGCGTATCCTACTGTGTACAGAGGACCTTTATTTAGCTCCTCCAGTAGTGAATTCACTACTAGACTAGCCGTATTATTAGTAATAACACCATGTTTAGTGAAATATATAATAAATATTGACGAGTGGTTTATAAGGAAGAGATTAATATACTTAAACATAAGAAATATATCAAACTACGTCAGGATTCATCAAAATATTTACGGTGTTTTTGTATCTTGGTGTATTTGTTGGAAGGAGGAGGTAATCTAATTAATTTATTTTGATACTTTGTTGAAAATTATATGTGTTATTTGTGGTATCATTATAAAGGTGAAATAGTATATTTTTTTAATATGCAATAAAAATAAGGGGTCATCGCTCAAAATTTCCTGTAATTAGTCGTCAAAGAAAAATCTTTCTTATTTTTTTACCGATGTCTTAAGTTTAACCTTGATTATAGTCAAGAATCATTAGGTATTTTACAATGACTATCATTGTATTTTAATAATTGTACTTTCATTTATACTCCTGATTTTTTTTATTATTATACCTTAAGTAGTTTAGAAAATATAAACGTTTTTGTAAAATCTTGTGACTGCGCAGCGCGGGGCGTACGTCGCTAAAAAAACCCGGACAGTTGACCGGAATATGGTCGCGCGGGGTGGACGTTCAAGTGGATACACGACAGGTACACAAATAAATAAAAACTCAAGTTACAAATTTATCTCCCAATAAGGATCGTCATTAAATTAAATTTAAAATAAATATGGTAAAATGTCAATACAATCTAAATTTTAAATCCATATATTCGTTAACAGAGTACAAGGGATTTTCCAACAAAAAGTTTCTCAGTCGATGGCCAAATGTCTGATCACATGGCTCATTCCTCAGACTTGCTGGCAGGTGCTCGAAATACGTTGGCCCAATAACACGCGGGTTCTTTGTTGAGAGTGCCATGCGACGAGGAACTGTTCTGAGGCGTTCTGTTGAACGCAGCTGCTTTCCCGGGCAGTTGACACGTGCAAATTGGGTTATGTTTCTTAGAACATACGTTAACAAGTCGAACAGATGCTGTGAGTAATGCGTCAATATACGATGCGAAATGAAATGCTCCCTACAGTGGTCTCGAAACCCACTCAAGCAAGCAGGCGTACTGCTTCCTTCTGTGTTATCAGGACTCAGTCAGCATCAGTTGAGTTTCCCCAGATAAGTGTGCCGTATGCCATAAACATAACAGAGTGGAAGTGAGCAAAGTAAAACTGCTTTAAAGCTTCGCCTGAGACGAGAGATTTCAATTTTCTCATTATAAGTATATATATAGCACTACCCAGCCTGTTACGAACACTGTCGACCTGGCACTTCCAATTTAGGTGGGAGTCAACCGTAAACCCTAGGAACCTAGAATCGTCGCTCAATGGCATTGGACAGTTATTCATACTTAGGGGCAGTGGAACCCTACGACCAGAAAATAACATTGTATGTGATTTGGAACAGTTCAATAGAAGCCCATTTGCTGAAAACCAGGTTAGTAACTGCTCACACGCATTGTTAATTTTCAGGCTAACTTGGTCGTAAGATTTGGCATTAACCAGCACAGTCGTGTCATCCGCAAACAAAACAGAAAAACCAGCTTCAATATTTGCAAGCAGGTCATTTATGAATTACGAAAATAGCGTATTGCGGAGGGCTTTTATGACTCGAGTTAGTATTCCGCTTACCGACTGTGATGCATACAATGTTTTTCATCACACTTGCCAACGAAAAAATAAGTTTTGAGACATAATATTATCAAATGACGTACTGACATTTGTGTTACTCCCTAGGGAATTTCACTTTTCTATTACTCCCGCTACGCATGCAGGCAATGGCGCGCTTACACAGCAAGTGTGATGAAAAAATAATTAAACTACGTTGAGGCGAATCAACACTTTTATTTGCTTAAAGTTTTGCGCAACAGAAAGCCGACCCGGCTGCCCAACCAGAACCTCCCTTCCACCAAGCCCGCCATTCTTCATCAAGGTTCTTCGCCAATCTTCATTCTTAATTGCAAGTGATTGGTCGATTGACTATCGACCAGTAACGTGCAATTTCTGGTATTTCCGATAATTATCTTATTTTAAAGATCACTTACGCGTAAAATAACTAAACTAAATTATACAATCATAAAAAATATCACACTCGTTTTTGGCTATAACGACTATAATGACGAAAATGTACAAAAAAATGTACCGCCATCTTGGATCTTTCATAAATTTGGATTCCACTTATGTCATATTATATTTTAAAGACAAACGGGTCTTAATCGCGTAAACTTACGTTTAATTATATCCTGACGTTTCGGGCATGACGTTACACCCGTGGTCGCAGGCAGACTGGCGAGAGAATGTATCAACACCTTCGAGCTGCGCGAGTTTTTCGAACTACCCGCACTTGATCTTGATTATTCATTTCTAGGCTGGGGTTGTCACTAGGCCTACACACAACACTCGCAACATCCAATGGCTTTAAAATGGATGTTTCACCACGCTTACATTTGTAAATCACGGGATTCCACGCGGATGAGATTCCTTGCCCCTCATTTTGATTAAATTTCCGATGTTTCTTAATTTCAATAGCATCACGTACTTTTCGGCTATGATGTATACGCTCGGTTGAGAGGACTTTCGGGTTATGGAGCTCAATCCAGTGGTTAGGTCTGGACTCCAACAAATGCTCGGCCACAGCAGACTTATTCGTTTGACGCTTTTTAACAGCCGTGATATGTTCCTTGACCCTTTCCGCTATGGTGCGTTTGGTTTCTCCAATATAGGAACTACCTACTACTATAGTTTACGCGATTAAGACCCGTTTGTCTTTGAAAATATGAGTGATAATCGTGAAAGTTTAAATCAATATATGTCATATTAGTCGGAAACAAGTACAATGACGCAAATTACTGAACATGGGTACGACCGCCGGGCCCTAGCTAAATACTAGAAAATTTCCAAAAAAAATCTGTACTCTTGTTTATTAAAGAAGGAGTTCATTAATCATCAATTGTGTTTTCCCGTACAACACAACTGGTTTCCTATACAAAAGTGGATAGTTTGTTACACATTACAAGTAAAATAGCTCTTATTGCCTGAAATACAGACATGGTGACATTGACATACGTGGCCGTTCAGTATCTGTTAAACAATTTTAAAACGTTTTAGATTACGAGTATTCAATTTAATTAGATTGGCATATATGGAAAAAAAAGGGAATGGTAGAATAAAGTATAGCTGCGCGAGTTTTGCGTCAGGATTATATTAAACAAGTTTACACGATCAAGACCCGTTTGTCGTTAAAATATAAGCCAAGCAGTTCAATGCAGTTAGCTCACGCCTGCTAAAGCTTATTGATAAGGAAATTTGTGATGACAATTACCACACATGAAAAAGGTGACCGGCTCCTCAGGGAAGTGTAGCCACGCGAAGAACGCTGCGCTAACGACATGAATTCCGTACATCACATCGTACACCACGTCTAAAAAGTCCATAGTCCTGAAGAAGATGTCATCCTGAATTCGAAATACAGAATTAGTTCAGATGATCTGCAGAGCACCTCGGCCAGATACACTAGGGAGAAAAGTTTTTATCACTAGCTAGCTTGCGACTTGCGAGTTTTTTGGCAATAGCCAACTAAGAACATGAATAGTGTACGTAACACAGACCAACCCCTATAGATGTCCCTTAGCCCTTCGGGTGGCAAAAGCCGGAGCCGGACAAACGTCAAGTGGCGGGTAACCGGAAGCCGGACCTGACTTTATAAACTGTTGGGTGGCAGGGGTTGCCGATTGTACGATGAGTTAATTAGCGCGACCATATTGAGAAAAATACCGTTGATTCGCAGCAGGCCCTTCTCACCAATGATCATCATCAATTTTACGCAACACACAAAAATTAGGATTTCTCAAAAAAAATAGGGGAGCTTGCATGTAATGAAATGATCTATTTGATTACATAATTTATACAGCAATAAATGAGATTTCATTTATGTTTCTATTGCTACTCTATCAAATATCAGGTGACTAAATTGTTTCCACTTTCACGTATTTAAGTCTATGATTGCTCGACATGTTTCGACCCATTAAGAGGGTCCTCGTCCAGAGGGGTTATTCCCACCTGTTACTACCAACTTGACACCAGTGGTAACTACTGGGAAAAAGAATTCCCAGTAGTTACCACTAAGTTAATATTTAGTACTATTGCAATAGAGGATACCTAGTAGCCATAAATTCTGTTATACAATGGTAACAATTTCCAGAGACTATAATTATTATAAAATGTTATACTACAAATAAAGACCAATTACACAGATTTTTTATTCAAAACAAGAATTATTCAATATTTCATTTTTCGTGTAAGTACCTAAAACCTTGTAGTAGTTATAAATGTTATAATAATCTTAAAAAAGGATTGAGATTCGTAATCAGTTAATACAACACGATGAAAAATGAAAGTTATCCCTTCTACGAGCCGGTCACCCGTCATCCCTTTTTACCTGCCCCTGTGATAATCAAGTAAATAAGTGCAAGTATAGACACATTAAATTTTATTAAAAGAGGGCGAGGGACAGTTTTATTATACGGAGGTTATGACTATTATGTAAAACGTAAACATCCATCTGGTCTATTTGTGTGGGTATGCTAGGAACGGACAACATGTGGAGGCCGCTTACGGATTAAGGTATGTGGATCAATTTGGTGTTTTATTAAAGTGTATACGATTGTGCTTGTTTTGAATAAGAGGTCCACTCTGTCGGTTCTTGATAAAGTAATTATCCTAAGTAATATTTATGATATTCGCGCCTAATCAACAACGTGGTACTTTTCACTAAAAACAAGAATGTTTATAGTCGTGTGACATTATATCTTTATTATTTCCTCTTAGCACATGATATTCAATCTTTAATTTTTGAATTAATTAACTTGATATTTATGGGTAACATAAGGTATACATTTTTTTACCCATATGCAGGTTCTTAACTTGATTCAAACTGCATATTACTAGTAAAGTACTTGGTGGTAACAACTGGGATTTATTTTTCCCAGTAGTTACCACTAAAGTACTCTGGTGGTAACAAGTGGGAAAAAAATCCCAGTTGTTACCACTGGTGGCAAATTGGTGGTAACAGGTGGGAATAACCCGTCCAGAGCATCCTCGACTAAAGTCCGATGCGTACTGCGAGCCTGCGCCCTGATAGAACGGGTACTGGCCGCGAGCGGTGGTGGCGGGGGCGATGCAAGGAAAGATCTACCCTCAGTGTTACTTTTCTCATAAAGGGGGTTGCACATAACACTCACTACATCACTGTCTAATAAGGTGGCGTCTACACGGTCCAGCGACGTAATACCCAAAACCGTTTTCCAACCAGATGGCACTGACCAACTACCATCACGATTAAAATTCGGATAGCGACATATTTCGATAGATTCTCGTATTTTCTCGTGTTCCGTAACCGCAGAGCCCTGGCCATCACGATTCCTCATACTACGTAACTGCTTAGACAGTCTTGTTGATATATTTATACCGGTTTCGCCAATGTAGCTCATCCCACAGGAACAAGGAATCTTGTACACTCCTGGGATGTATAAAGTCTCCTTGTCTTTTGGTGAACTAATCTACTGTCTCAGTTGTGCATGAGGACCATTGAGGGCGGAAAATCGTTTTGATTCTATATCTACGGTGTAACAAGTGTCCGATTTTATCCGATTTTTATCGGGTTGCGGGTGCGTCTGCACGGGTTCGGCCGGCCGTAGTGGAAAGGGCGCCTTTGTACTTGCCATACACTAAGGGAGTTACGGATAAGATCGGACACTTGTTACACCGTATATAGCAATTTGTTTAAGTTTAAATGAGGATCAATGTGAAGTACGAATTTATTACAATAACTGTGTTCATTATTTCTGACTCATTTTGATAAATCAAGGGCCAAAAGGGTCCCAAAACAACGGCAAAAAAATCTTACGCGAACTTCTCCATCCAGTTTAAGTAAACTCCATCGAAGTTTAAGGATTTGTCTTACTCTAATGACCCTTTTAAGTTCGTGGTAATGGGCCTGAGGTTCTACTACTTAAAGTACTTAAAAGTGGAAATAGTACATACATCATCGAAAGGCAGGTCCAGTTTCAAGTTATCGATAGGGATATCGACTCCTTCGACACGCAGCAGATAGTCGACTGGGTACTGAAACAAAAACGTTGTTTTTATTTATCGATTTCGTCAAGTGAGGGTTTAAATAGTGGAATGATGGTTAACTTATCGGTCTATCAATCTATAATAGTTAATAGTACATTGTATATTAAGGGCGGCAAATAAGAAATTGTTGTCATTATTCTTGTACCGCCCGTGGCACACACAATGTTTTTCATCACACCTGTGAGGCAAAAAAAGTAAATAAAACTATATATTTTCACAAAACTACTCTAAAATGGTCTAAATCATTTCTCAAAATCGGAGAGGATTTAAAATCATCAGTTTTATAAAAGGAATCTCGGCGCGGCGCGCGCCGCGCCGCGCTAGTGCGACGTAATGTCGTGTGAAAATCCATTATTGCCCATGGGCATAATACAGCTCATTACGTTCAAGTATGCCTGCGTATGATGTAGATGTAGAAAGCAACGGGATACTACTACATTATCTATTCCCATGAGAGTTGAATGATGATGATGAAAATGTCCAAAAATAACAAAGTACGTTCGCCTGACGATCCGCGTAGCAACCGGCGCTCTGAGTTTTCCGGGACTCAAAGTGTGAAATTGGCTACCGGCCGAGGGAATGTAGGCAACCAGGCATCCCCCGGAAAATATGCGGCTGGAAGGAAAATCCAATTGCGTAAGAACATCCGTATAGGCACTTGGAACGTGCGTGGGCTCCTCGATGAAGGTAAATTACACATCTTGGATACGGAGCTCCAGCGATGCGATTCCATTATTACCGGCTTAAGCGAGACTCATTGGAGAGGTAGTAGCCACCGAGATTTGGATAAACACACCATCTATTATTCAGGAGACGATACTAACAGCTATGCCGGAGTTGCTATTGCAATTCCTAAACATTGGACAAAAGCGGTGCTAGGTTACAACCCCGTCAGCAATAGAATTATAACAATGAAGCTCGATACATCACCCACCCCATTGAACATTGTACAAGTGTATGCACCCACCAGCGCCGCGGAAGACAAAGATGTAGAAAGTTTTTACAGTGACATCGAATCTTCAATTGCAAAAATATCAAAGAAAGAACTATTGGTCATATTTGGCGATTTAAACGCTAAAGTGGGGGATACGCGTATGGATGATGGTCTGCGGCATATTGTGGGTAGCTATGGTCTCGGCCAAAGGAATGCTCGAGGGGAGAGACTGCTCCAATTCGCTGCTGACAACAACCTCACTATCATGAATACCGTATTCCAGCAACACCGTAGACGGTTATACACCTGGACGTCCCCTGATGGTAAACACAGGAATCAGATTGACTACATACTTGTTAGATCTAGATGGCGAAGTTCAATTATTAACGCACATACATTGCCCGGAGCCGACTGTCAATCTGACCATCAATTCCTTGTTTGCAATCTCAAGTTGAAATTACGAAACTCCATACCTCGTAAAGTTAATAAGAACATCAAAATAGTGGACCAAACGGCATTTATGAACAAATTGTCAACAGATATTAACACATGGAGGTCAAAACCACTAAATGATGACCCTGACTCACTCTGGCAGTCTGCAAAAGAGCAAATAAAAGTCACCATACGATTATCGCAGCCTATGCAACCTAAAGGAAAACATCAACACTGGATGTCAGATGACACCTGGTCCCTCGTAGAGCACCGGCGTGAGATGAAAGCCAAGGGTGCATCTGTCCAGGATCTGAATTCAATGAGTGCTCAAATTCAATCTTCTTCTCGCAGGGATCGTAACAACCATCTCAAAAACATCTGTCTAGAGTTGGAAAAAAACGCAGAGCGCCACGAAACTAAAGATTAATTTAAAAAGATTCGTTGCATTACTCGTCAATTCAAACCCAAAACCTGAGCCGTCGAGGACTCAAGCGGAGCGACTGTAACGGAAATCAACGATATCGTGGGTGTGTGGAGAGAATATTGCGAGCACCTTTTTACCGACAGCAGCACATCATCGGGTAACATTAGTGGTTTCTTGGAGAGTACCCATAATGATAAAGAACCTTGTGTGCTGATGGGTGAAATTCGAGCAGCAATTTATCACCTGAAGAAAAACAAAGCTGTAGGATGTGATGACATTCCGATAGAAATCTTCAAGGCAATGGGCGAATATGGAGTAGAAATGCTGCATGTAATCTGCAATCGTGTCTGGGAGACAGAAAAATGGCCAAAGGACTGGGCACACTCCGTGTTCGCACCACTACACAAGAAGGGATCAACAAAAAAATGTAGCAACTACAGACTTATAGCTTTGATTTCTCATGCCAGCAAAGTACTTCTCCATATAATCAACACCAGACTGCAAGCTTTTCTGAATCAGGAAATAGCCCAGGAGCAGGCAGGATTTGTCAAGGGTCGAGGAACAAGGGAGCAGATTTTAATTCTTCGACAAATTATCGAAAAGTCTAGAGAGTTCAACAACCCACTCTTTATTTGCTTTGTTGACTTCCGAAAGGCCTTCGACACCGTGAAGTGGGACCAGCTCTGGGACGTTCTACTTCATATGGGAGTACCTAACCACTTGATCCGCCTCATACGCCGACTTTACGAGGACGGAACTGCGACTGTTCGAATTGATGATGTCGACTCGAAAAGTTTCCAGACACACGCTGGTGTTCGGCAGGGGTGCATTCTCTCTCCACTGCTGTTCAATATTTATACAGAGTGTATTATGAGGATTGTTCTAGAGCAATGGGACAAGGGTGTTTCAGTGGGAGGACGGAAAACATCGAACTTGAGATACGCTGATGACACAACTCTTCTCGCTCAAACAAAAGAAGATATGGAACAGTTGTTGGCACGCCTAGAGAGAACAAGCCTCTCCTTCGGACTCGCGATCAACAGAGATAAGACCAAAATGATGATCGTGGACCGAACGGAACTAAATCAACCTGATGTCTCCATGATTGGCAACTGTGAGGTTGTCCAAAGCTACGTGTACCTCGGCTCCACGATCACGAACAATAGGGGGGTGTGAGGACGAGATCCGTAGGAGATGTGCTATCACAAGATCTGCCGTTGACAAGCTGAACAGAGTCTGGTCGAACCGCAATATCACTAAAGCCACCAAAGTCCGCCTGATGAGAAGCTTGGTCTTTCCAATATTTCTTTATGGCGCAGAAACATGGACGGTGCGCCTAAAAGATCGACGCAAAATTGACGCACTTGAAATGTGGTGCTGGCGGCGACTACTGCGAATTCCCTGGACTGCGTTTCGGACCAATGTTTCGATCTTGGAAGAACTTAAAGTTTAGGAGAGATTATCGTCGACTGTGCAAATACGAATCCTCAAATACTTCGGGCACGTTACACGAAACCAAAACTCCATGAAACGTCTCGTTGTCCAGGGACGGGTGGAAGGCAAGCGGTCGCGTGGTCGATCACCTACGCGCTGGACAGACCTGATAAAAGCTGCGACACAAACCACCATAGTCCAATGTTCCCGTAACGCTGAAGACCGTGGCAAGTGGAGGCGCATTGCGAGAGCTGCATTATCCACATTAGATACGTCTCAACATACAACCACGACCACTCTGTCAAGAGTGAACGACTGAAGAGATGCCTGCGTATAATAACACTTTTTACGAGCAGGAGTGATGAAAAATATATTCAGTAATTATAGGAAAGACATGTCCTTAACGAATTCTTGATTCATGACCGTTTTCGTAGTCTACCCCTTTACGACCAAGACAAACATTTTCTAAAATCTTATGAAAAATGCATGTAGATCGTTTTAAATTATCTTTGAATACTTGTAAAAAAATAATTAAAAATATCGAATTGCCTTTTATCATTAATATAATCGCATGAAAGTGACGTTCAGGATCTGTATGTAAATGCCAGATCTTGTTAATTAGTATGGACATGGCTAGAACATTAATAAAACACATTATTTAACGAAAAAACGTTCTTTTATAATTTATAATTTATAAGCAATCTCACATTTTTAGGAAAAAAAACGAAGCCCTCATAGGAACACTGGCGTGTTTATCAGCTGTCGGTCTGTTACAACTGATTTAGTCCAACACTACTACTGGGCAGATTGAGTTGAATTTTCACACACCTATGTAAGTTGGTGGCCCAACGATGGATGTGGTACATAAAAAAAGTAGTTTTAAATATGAGGGCTACATTTAGGGGGTAACTTAAAAAATACAAATCAAAATTTTCACTTCATGATTTCGAGAAGATAATAGTTATTTGTTGTACAAGGGAGGAAAGTGGTTGTTTAATCATCGTGCCAATATTGAGACCCGAGCTAGTGAGGGATACCATAGTTTAACCACGAGCGAAGCGAGTGGTTTAAAAATGGAATCTCGAGCGTAGCGAGGGTTTCAAGGCACGATAATGAACAAACTTTGTTTCTATGTGTAACACAACATTTTTCCCAACACTAAAGCGAGGAAGCAGCTACGAACGTGCAAAAAAATTTAACAATGCAACAACTCAGTCTTCATTAAATAACTTAAGAGTATTTAAAAATCTGGCACACTAGTGAAAAGGGGTATAAGTCGAATTTTGGCCAAATAGAGTTAAGTATACCAAAAAATTTAAAAAAAAAATGGCATCTGTTGGTGTAAAAGGATCTAAGATATCACGTAAATTGACAGAGTTACGGTCGTGTAATATGGTGTAACTAACACAAATGACCATGCAGTATCAGGTATAAGTTGAAATAAATTCTTACTAACAAAAAAAAGTATATCGTTGTAAAGTTACAAAAGGTATTAGTGTAGCTAAGTTTTACGCGTTTGGATTTTTGTTGTGTGTAACGCTATAACTACTCATATTCTCTTGGTGGTCTCTTGGATAATGAGGATCCATGTGTATTTAAATCACTTTACACGAACAATAAAAACATTTTTTGAGATACAATTCGACATAAATTCATATTCACGAATAAAATTATGTTGTTACGGGTACAAGTCGAGTTTAATCACTTAGAATTACAGTTTTTTACATGTGATACAATCCATTTGCGGGAATTATATCCGTTTACACTAAATTAAAAAGTATTACTTAACATTTAACACCAGTAAATTGACCCTTTGTACTTTGTTTTTAATTGTACCCTTTTACACTAAGTTTCGTTATATATACACAATGTTTAAAATAGTGTTAATTTTTTAAATTTAATTTATTAGTACTGATTTTTCAATCCCCAGTTAACAGTATCTGTCAAATAAATGTTAGCTCTATCCTTTTTTGACTGCTGACCTAAGATAAGGATGGTAATAATTTTAACTGACGGATACTTTTAACTGAGGATTGAAAAATCAGCCCTTAGTGGTTAATGATTTTATTAAAGTATGATTGTATTTTTTTTTTCAAAATCAAGCTGTTAAATTCGGCTGCTTATTTGTTAAAACCTATGTTAGTAATAGTAGTTTGTGTTGATAGTTTTAAATGACCTAACACAAATACTTTTTTTTAAATTGTAGTAACAATTTTACTTAATGATCTAGGTAATGTAGAAAGCGCTCTATAATAGCCTTGTACGAGTATTTGCTGCTGTTCTATGGCTGTTGCTATAATATATCTATGTCGGTGATATGAGTTACTAAATCTAGAAAACGATAAGCAATGTTTTGCTTGGAGTGGTCTTTGCTTGGTCCATGCAAGTTTGCAGGTAGATGATACCAACCTATGAACAGGTGGCTGGTGGCCTGACAGTATAAAAGGTCACTACTGCAGTGTTCATCAATTCATTCCCGTGTTAGACATAGAACGATTCACTCTTGTCTTGTTATGTGAAGGGTTTACATTCTTACGAAGGAAGTTATTTCTATGGGGTATGCATCTATGCATGGACGCAAGCTTAGAACTCTCCATTCGTTTTCTACTACTGCGTAGATGCGTAGATACAAGATTCTGAGTACTGTTAGTAACGAGTAGCTAAAATCCTACCCCTCTTAGCTCGGCTGTCATTAGGGTTCCCGATATCAGCAAGTGGGATAAAGAATCAAGGCTCACGTAACAGTGAGTACTGGTATTGTATCACATGTAAACGGTAAGGTTTAAAAATCGACAACAGTTGGTAAGGTAATGATTGTTCACAATTTTTACTGTAAAGTTACGTGATTATGACAAAGCAGTTATCTTTGTTCTTTTTTTATGATTTCTGTTGTAACGATACGTGTGGGTATGTACCCTACCCACTTGACAAAAAAAAAAAAATTAAAGTAATTCTAGTAATTTCACGTTATATCGTGGCTATACTGGTTTCTTTCTTAGTTTTGAAAACACTAGCAGTTTCGAAATACGGGCTAGTAGCCCTTTGTTTTGTTTTGTTTTGTAGTGTGCCAAAAATTAATTCTTTGGCGTGACAAACATTTTCTGTCCGTGCCTGTTGTGAAAACTTTTCTATGCGTGTGAAATTACCGTTACAGATGTTCAACCTCAAGATCACTGTGAGAGTGGTCAGCGGTTTCGTCCATGATGACTATGCTGTGGTGATGACAATTTATTGCAAGGTGTAACACGAAAATAAGAGAAAAACTGCCAAAGATGCGAGTTTTGGAGCAACAGAAATAAAAGGGACAGGTTTCGTTCCAATTGTTTTAATGCAAAATTCGAAGTAGTCATTTAAAAATTAACGGTTGACATTTGTTTGTAGCGTGAAGTTTTGTGTCCTCAAAACGTTTTTATTATTTGCGAGATTAACTTGGTTGTAGTAAAGTGAAGTCCATCATTATTTTAATGACAAAGTGTACTAGATGCCAATACCCTAAACTTAACTTTCTAGTCTCGTTAGAGCCCAACCTCATCGGGCTGAGCCCGCGTGCAAATTATTTCTGTGATGAAACTGATACCGTACAATTTGATATTTTCAGTTCAACATGGGTTAATCAGAGCAACCTTGCCGGCATCATGGCTGTTTGCTGTCATCACGTCCCGACGGCGTGACAGAGGAAGACTGGTGTCGCTACTGCCTATCGTGAACACGTGGTGCAACGCGTGGCGTGCCCACACCATTACAACAGACAGCGTTGTTGATCCGTGAGAAGTTCACATTTTGTTGGGCTATTTGAGCCCTGGGCTGATTAGTGAAACTAATGTTGTAGTAGTAATCGCGGGATTATCCTTTTGAGTTTATCAAATTGAAAATGCCGACGATGATGATGAAGGTCATGATGAAGGTCATGATGAAGGTCATGATGAAGGTCATGATGAAGGTCATGATGAAGGTCATGATGAAGGTCATGGTGAAGGTCATGGTGAAGGTCATGATGGTGGTCATGATGATGATCATGATGACTGTCATGATGATGGTGATGATAATAATTTCTTATTATTTGGGCTGTCAATAGTTTCAGTTTGACTTCTTTAGTTCAATTAAAATTGTAAGTTTTATTGAAATTAATCAATTAGTTTGCAATCGTGGAATGAAACTTTTTACATTTTTGTTGGGTTCAGTTTTCTCAGACTACATACACCATTTATCATTCGTAGTCGTAGGTGTAAAATCGGATCTATTTTTCCGTCTCAGTGCGGCCACGATTGTGAGTGGCGTTCGTTTGGTTTAATGGTGTATGTGGTCAAGGCGTTTAGATTGTGCGACAGCCATGTAGGTGGTTGTTAAGACTCAGTTGCTGGATGTAGCATCTGGAGTATTGTAACTGCTGTGAGTACTGCAACCCATTTGTTGGTTTGTTGAAGTGTTTCATTTGACTATTGTAGAACTGTGTCGGTTACTGGCTAGTAAAGTAGTAAGTACATAGTTAGACTGACTAGTCTATTTCGAATGTTAATGAAGTTGATTTTAATTCCCTGGGTTGATTAAACGAGTACCTTAAGAAAATATGATTCTGAATTGCGGCATTAAAATCATCTATTAACTACTTTAAATGCGGAAAGGGTAATTTTTAAATTTAATGAGTTCTAATCATCAGTCATGTGAGCTTTCAATGGACCGAGAGCAAGTCCGAGGGATTGAGCGTGATCGAATAATCGCATCGGAAGTTCCGGAGCATGTAAAAGGTGCACGTGGACTGCTTTTTATGTGCAGTATACTCTTTGCGAGGAGTAGCACTTACGCGGCTGAGATGGTTAACTTCTGATAGGTTATTGGATCCTAACAATCCGATGGACTGAAATGAAATCGGATGGTTGTGATGTAACCTGGTTGAGTAATTTACGTTTTTGTTTGAGTCGAGAGGTTGACTAATTTGAATCATTCATTAATTGAGATCATTTTGGTAATGCTACAAAAGAAGTTATTGTTGTAAAGCGGGATGAGGTGACTATGTCACAATGTGAGTTTCCGATAGACATAAACGTGACTTGTGTTTCCTTAATTTTGATTTTACTGGTAACTGAAACTGAGCTGGTGGCACTATCAAAATTGTCTAACAAATTGAAGTTCATAAATGATTGAATACAGATAACATTTTGTTGTTAATGAAAATGCTAGAAAGCCAAGTACCACGTGAAGTAGATGAAGATTGTTGTGGCATAAAGGATGAGGTTCTCAGTTCGGTTGGTCGACCGTACCAGAGGCTTGATCGTAGCCGTAGCCCGTTAGAAGTCGGTGTCTACCTTTGAGTAGTCCGTGGGTACGCGGTGCGCGATAAGCTCTGGCGGAGGTCGGGTCTTGTAGAGACCGTAGAGTCAGGGTTGACTCGGCGATCCCTTGGGGATGCGCGTAGTGTGTGGTTATGTGATAACCAATAGGCCACGAATGAGAGACCTGCTTCCGAACGTTTGCCGTCATGTGTTTTACGTAAAAGGTGGCTATGAAAGCCAGGTGGTACTTGTCTGGTCTTGCATTTAAATTGGTGGTAATGAATTGACTTTAAGTGATCCTAAATTCAGTTGCAAAGAATAAAATTATTTTCCTTGAGTTGAGTTGATTTTACGTAGACAGATAATTTGGTCAGGAGTAACCGAGTGGTGACAAAGATTTCTGATGTACGTGTTTGTTTCAGATACAAGCGAGGACGCTTGTCTTGTCAGTATGGCCGTGTCGGAGATATGAGTTACTAAATCTAGAAAACGATAAGCAATGTTTTGCTTGGAGTGGTCTTTGCTTGGTCCATGCAAGTTTGCAGGTAGATGATACCAACCTATGAACAGGTGGCTGGTGGCCTGACAGTATAAAAGGTCACTACTGCAGTGTTCATCAATTCATTCCCGTGTTAGACATAGAACGATTCACTCTTGTCTTGTTATGTGAAGGGTTTACATTCTTACGAAGGAAGTTATTTCTATGGGGTATGCATCTATGCATGGACGCAAGCTTAGAACTCTCCATTCGTTTTCTACTACTGCGTAGATGCGTAGATACAAGATTCTGAGTACTGTTAGTAACGAGTAGCTAAAATCCTACCCCTCTTAGCTCGGCTGTCATTAGGGTTACCGATATCTATATTACTCCAGAAACATGTGATTAGAACAATTTCAAATCAGCCTGGCCAACAACCAACAACAACTGGCCACTTTTTACGAAAGATAATGAAATTAATAAAGTTAATGTATAATTAACACAATAATTCAAGTTGATCGTACCTATAATTACCTAAACAACTTTTATAAGAATTATAATCGATAGAACATAATAGTGACGGGCTTTTTATACTCGTCGATTAAAGTCTGTTTTTAAGATTCCATACAGAGTACTGCAATGCAACGTCACTATTTTTATCCGAAACAACTGAAATAACTTCTTTACACACTAGTGCGAGGAGTCGTTTATATCTTGCCTGGTTGAAAACTTCGGAAGGCCATCTGTACTGAAAATTGTCGTACGATACACATGCAAAAATTAAATTCGTAAATCGTGTCGATTTAAAACACTCCCTTCGGTCGTGCTTTGCTTTATTTGTGCTTATTTCGAACTTATTTTTTTTCACAGTTGTATCGTAATGTACATTACGATAGGCTATAGACAATAGTTTTTTTTAATAAAATATCGATTTTCAATAGTACGTTATTTTAGGTGACTCGATAAGATACAAAATTGCCATTCAGGCGTGACGGAACGTACCTACCTAGCTGCGCGCACGACATCCAGGGCATAAAGTTATAATTCGGACAGTAGGACTATTTGTACTATTTAGGTTTTTTGTCGAGTACCGTGTTAGCAAAATAAGGCATGACAAAAAAATAATTATGACACGATTTTGATAATAAGAAATAAATGCTACATTATGGTCAAAGTCAAAGTCAAAGTCAAAATATTCTTTATTCAATTAGGCCCAGCAACGAGCGCTTTTGAATCGTTAAACTAAATAGCGAATGAGAGAAAAAAAAACTACCTCCGGTTCTAACCCTACACCACTGCCT
Organism: Thaumatotibia leucotreta; assembly: GCA_025490895.1. Taxonomy (NCBI): domain Eukaryota; kingdom Metazoa; phylum Arthropoda; class Insecta; order Lepidoptera; family Tortricidae; genus Thaumatotibia; species Thaumatotibia leucotreta. The sequence continues at coordinate 26,391 of JALPQI010003796.1, read as the reverse complement.
GAGAAGAATCCGGCAAGAAACTCAGCGGGACTTTCCTTTTTTCAAATAATAGTTTTATAACATCTTACGGCTAACATGCATTAATTAAAAGCGAAACATAAATTTGATTTAATATAAATACAGATGTAGTACATTAAATAGAGATGAAGTCTCTAATAGTCAGAACAATTATATAAATTTAATTAATTTTGAGAAATGTATAGATGTAAAGATATATGTAAAAGGGCATACAATTGTTTTTAGTTAAACGTTAAAATTAGCATTATTATACTGCTAGAGATGTAAAGGTCTCTAGTTGTCAGAGTAAAAAGAAAACAAACGGATACATTTCACTAAATGTTTCAGAGATGTATAAGGTCTCCATGCGTCATAATATTAAATAATCATAAATAAACAAACATGTAGCGAATTCAATTTCTCATATCAAGAACAGCAGGAAAATTGTTTGAATTTAAGCCATGAGTGAGCTTGATTAGACCGGACTCCGCAAACAGCACCCGTTCACGAGTATGACGCGTATCTCAGCCATCGCCTCCCTCAACCTTCTTTCGGGAAAGTGGCGACCCGATCAACGACGCCACCGTAAGCAGAGACCTTAAAGTGAGCATGACTGTGCAAGCTATCAGGCAGACAATATAATTTAAATACTATGAATGCTGACCATATTTAGTTTTATGAGAATTTATATTCGTACTTGCCCGTTACATATATGACAACTATCACAAGAAAATAAAAAATAGAAATAGAAATAACTAGGACAGAAAATCTGAATACAAAATTAAAATTACTTAGGTGTAAAGGACTCTAAGTGTCGACATAATATACATGAAAATAGGAAAAATTAAAATAAAAAGATAATCTCGGAGATGTATAAAGTCTCCAAGTGTCAAGACTACATATTAGTAATACGAAAAAAAACTAAGATAATGACTATCTTACGTCAGATCTATAATTAATGAAGACAAAATGAAACATTAGTATGATAGTAAACATTCACTTATGTATATGATTTACCGAACACGTTAAGGTACTGGCTTAAAAGCATCCTTATCATTTATGAAGTCGTTAACGGTATAATAGGCCTTACTTATCAAGTAGCGCTTAACCTGAGACTTGAATTTATGCTGTGGCAAATTTGTTAAATCACTAGGAATTTTGTTATAAAAACGTGTACAGTTCCCAACGAAAGACGCACTAACCTTACGGAGACGGTGGGCCGACACAGCCAGCTTATGTTTATTCCTAGTGTTAAAGTTGTGAACGTCACTATTCTTCTTGAATTCATGAATGTTTTTACGAACATACATAATATTGTCCAGGATGTATTGGCAGGCTACAGTAAGTATGTCTGCCTCTTTAAATTTCTCCCTAAGGGAGACCCGAGCACCTAGTTCATAAATGGAGCGCACAGCTCGCTTTTGTAGCACAAAGATGGTCTGAATATCTGCCGCTTTCCCCCACAACAAAATCCCGTATGACATGACACTGTGGAAGTAGCTGAAGTATACCAGCCTAGCCGTCTCGACGTTCGTCAGGTGCCTGATTCGCCTCACTGCATATGCGGCAGAGCTGAGTTTGCCGGCCAATGCTGCCACCTGTGCATGCCATTGTAGTTTAGAGTCTAACGTCACACCCAAAAAAACGGTCTGATCTTCAAATTCCAGTGATTCACCATTTACTTTGATCATACTGTTGCTTACCTGCTTAACATTGGGTAAGGTAAATTTAATGCACTTAGTTTTCTTGGCGTTCAAAAGTAAGTTATTTACTGTAAACCAGTTTACAACAGTAGATAGCGCTTCATTAATGGTATCAAAGCTCTTTTCTTTTCTATCCACTTTAAATATGAGTGACGTGTCATCAGCAAATAATACAATGTCATGTTTCTCTCGCACAAGGTTAGGAAGATCATTAATATATACCAAAAACAAAAAAGGGCCCAAAATTGATCCCTGAGGTACTCCAAGAGCCACAGGCGACCCGCATGATTGAGTTCCATTAATAACCACTCGCTGTGTCCTATCCGAAAGATAAGAAGATATAAGCTCAAGGGCAACATTTTTAACCCCATAATAGCTTAATTTCCTTTTTAAATTTTCATGGTCAACACAATCAAAGGCTTTCGAAAGATCACAGAATATTCCAACAGCATCTTGAGCTTGGTATTTTTGGTACTATGAAATTTAAAAACATTTCATTTTATGATGCGTTGTGTTTTGGCTGTTGAAAAGAAGTAATATTTTTCTAATTCAAGGAAATGATTTCTGATAATAAATGGAAAAAAGATATATTTTTATTGTAACTTATTTCATGGAATTTGGATACAATTGAATAAAGTGATTAATATAAATCTTGTTATTCCCTTTTACACGTTACTAACATCTTGTGCACAATGGTATAAGTCGGTTTTTTTGGGATTATATTGTATTATACGTACATGCTATGCTATGCCATTAAAATTAATTTCGCAAACAAACTTAGCTAATTTTTTTTCGTAAAAGTACATCTCAAAAAGAGTTATTATAAAATAAGTTAAATGTATACCCGTTTTCACTAATGTCCAATATATGTGAAAAGGGGTACTAATTTGGTTATATTTCTAAATAGCATTTATTTCAGCCGGTACAAGTAAATTTTTTTTAAAACTATTGATTTTAGCCATAAACCAATGACGGCATGTGAAAGAGCGCATTGTATTTACTCAAAGTACATTTAAAGTTATTCTAATTCTTTAGCCATTTCGGCACAGTAATTTTGAATAATTTCGCCAATCGTTTTTTGGCTCTCCTGTAAAGTGGCAAATTTCGATTTATACCCCTTTTCACTAGGGTGCCAGAAATGTGCTAGACTTAAGTCCAGAACATGCCAAAAAATAGGCAGAACTCTTAAGGGAACATACCCATACTACGTGACCCTTTTTTAAGCGTTTTGAACCCCCCCCCCCCTGGTGACCAAGCGTAGTATATGCCAAGACGCCCCCCTCCTAGTTTTCACGTAGTATTTTTTGGTCTTTGAAAACGCGTACTACAAGGGTGCAGGTGCAGGTTAATAGTAAATTTTGTAGAATTGTACTTTTGGTTTTTAAAAAAATATATGTATTTTTGTACATTTATTAATGCATCAAGAGCGGTTCAAAAAGAGAGGCCTCTGCCTGTAAATTTAATTTTGTTAATAAAGCTTCATCAGCTCGAGTTTTCCAAAAGTCACGTGACAAAATAACAGACAACCCCCCTCCCCCTGGTGACCAAGAGTGGTACTTTGACGGATTTGATTTGATTTTTTTATAAATTGGTAACATTGACGTACAAGACGTCAGTGTTAGCGGGTTGCGTTCTGAATGTAAAAGTATACTAACAGATTTTTGTCCAATATGATAAGATTTTCGGATACGTTTTTATGAAATACTAAAAATCTAATTTATTATCTTGAATAAATGAAATAATCTGGTGTATGATAAAAGGGTTTAGCAGCCTTACCGAACAAGAGGTGCCTTTCCCCACGGATGAGGTCAATATTTTAGGTGATGTACTAGCAGGCCCTAAGAATACTCCATGCTTAATATCAGCTCTAGATCTTCTTTTGTTTCAGAGTTATTCAAGATAATGTAAAATATACAGGGTGCCGTTGAAAGTGGCATATTTCGTAAACTGTTCAAGTTAGATCAACCAAACAAAATTGTGTTTGATAACAATAAAATAAACTACAAAATGCATATTTTTAATCTGCATCTTGTCCTTATTTTTCATAATAAAAAAAGGCTTCTTGGTTTTTTTTTTCCATATTTTTTTTATTTCACGCGGAGGTACACCTACAAAAAAAATATGCGAACATAGCCACTAATGTCCACTATATACATAAATTAAGATATTTCCATAAATCATCGTGCGTCATGCCAAAAAAAAAACTATTCCAGATGTAGTCGTTACTGGCATACAAATTAAAGTACCAGTACAGTGTGAACATAAGGGTGTAGGTACACAATCTCTTTTTCATCACACTTGCTGCCTAAGCGCGCTATTGCTTGCGCGCGCTGCGGGAGTAATAGAAAAGTGAAATTCCCTAGGGCGTAATATAAATGTGAGTACGTCATTTAATAATGTTATGTCTTAAAAACTTATTTTTTTTTGTCGGCAAGTGTGATGAAAAACATTGTATGCATTACGGTCGGTAAGCGGAATACTAACTCGAGTCATAAAAGTCTTCTAACACTCTCATTAGTAATTCCGTACTTACCTCCCTTGATGCACAATGTACTATTAATAAACCTATTTAGAATAATCGACGACGAAATGTCAAAACTGAGTCGATAGCTTAATAATTTATAATTAATAATATAAACGGAACGATCTCTTTAAATGAGTTGATATAGAAAACAATTAGCCTTTTCTAATCTTTTATTATTAGAAACAGTGGACCTGTGTATAAGCGACAGTATAATACAGCTAAAAGCAGGAATTGACTATTTACAAATCTAAAGCATCTTTTGCCATATTTACATAGGTACAACACCATAAATTAAAATACATTCGTTCTAAATTATTTAAATATAATTTTATTTGTTGGTTTATATAACTTTATAAAAAGCTTCAAAACATGACCATTGGCCCAGGATTTTTCAGATTATGGCCAATCTCCCGATTTCTGGTGTTGGTACGGCTTCTAACGCCAACAAATTGCACTACCCTTGACCCCTATAAAACGGGGGGTGGGGGATTTCTTATCAGTCATTCACCAAAATTGACTTGCACACGTTTCTGCATCGTATCTTGTGAAATATGCATGAAACAATGGAAGCCATCGAAGCTTAAGACGCCGTAGTCGTCAAGGTCCTGCAAGAAGGGTGTACGTCAACGCTCATTAGCTGCAGAAACGAAACTGAGCTAGTCCACAGGTTGTAAACTGTACTAAAGGTTCTAGCAAACAGGGGCATTAACTGCAAGAGCTAGAAGCGGCCCCCGATTCTGTTCTCGGGCGAATGCAAAATGTGTTTGAATGGCTGCGACCGAAGAGAAAGAGTCTACAGGACGCCGGAAGAACGCTACGTTTAGTGCTGTATCTTCGGAAGAGTCGCCTATGGATGTGGCTCAGGCCAGGTCCGCACTGGTCACGCGATGGCGACGCGACAGCGATGCGACGGCGACGCGAATTATTAGTGTCCGCATTAACAGCAACCACCAACAAGCGAATCGCGAATACATGGCCAATTGGCTGTCAGCATTGACCAGGCGACGCGATTTCGTCGTCGCGACCGATAACAAAATAGTGTCCGTACCTACTAGTACGGTCAAACTATACATTAAACTCGCAAAGCATGCAGTACAGCTGCATTTTTGGTATGTTGTTTAGACACCATAGGGCAGTATAAAACCACATTTTGCAAGCAAAAAAAAAGTTGTGCTAGTTACGTAGTACGTGAAAAACTGCGTAGTTTACGTTCATTTTTCAGTTTCTGATTTTTATTTAAAAGATCCTTACGTTTTTGACATTATATGTAACCGTAGGTCTTATAGTTTCAGAGATTTGCGACTTCTTAAAAGTACTCTTTTTTGTAAACTAGCGTTATTTTGAGTTTTGCTAACGTTTTCGGCTTAATATCGCCTCACCTAATTATGCTACCAAAAACATGCAATAAGGACCTTATAGCGCACTTTATTTTTTCGTTAAAGGGTAAAATCATGTCAGCAAACTTTGTAATTGAAAACAAAAACGCGTAATTCAAAACGCAGTCGGCCTGCTATCAAAGTTTTTCATACAAATCGCAAGTCGTGTTGCAAAGCTGCAATTTTTGTATATTATACAGGGTGTTTGGTCAGCGGTGTCGGAACTTTTAAGGGCTTAAGCTACAATCAATTTCATCGATAAATTACTATGCATTTTTTTTTTGTGCCAACGATAATTAAATGGCGGCCATTTTAAAATTTCAAACAGATTACTATAGATTAGATTAGAATACGGGCGCACGTGATATTTCTGGAATTATACGTTTGTTATCGGTCCTATCCCTGCAAAAAATCTCGTTAGATAGCTCATTAGACAAGCAAACTAATTAAGCTAATTATTTGACTCAACTATTTCAACAACAAGGCCAAAAAAAAATTAATAATGAAAAATATTAACAAATTCACCATCATTTTTCAATTAATTTTAATTTGCATGAAAACTAGATCGTTAAGATAGCTTTTTGGTGATGTTATTTGTTAAAACAGGATGTAAGCTAAAAAATAACACCATGATTACAGTTATACCTTAAGTACTTTAAGAATTACAAGTGCTCAAACATGCACCAAAACAGCTGCATTTAGCGTTCTCGATGCAAAATCTATAAACAAATGAATGTCGGCAGTGTGCTGACTAGTGAAGTGACCGCCTTCCAGCCATCCAGTGCATGTTTGAGCACTTGTAATTCCTAAAGTACTTAAGCTTTAACTGTAATTCTGGTATTATTTTTTAACTAACATATTGTACCTACTAACAAATAACAACACCAAAAATCTATCTTAACGATCTAGTTTTCATGCAAATTTAAATTAAATGAAAAATAAAGGTGAATTTGTTACTATTTTTCATTTTTAATATTTTTTTGGCCTTGCTGTTGAAATAGTTGAGTCAAATCATTAGTATAATTAATTTACTTATCTTATGAGCTTTCTAATGAGATTTTTTTTACAAAGATAGGACCGATATCAAACGTTTAATTCCAGAAATACCTCATGCGCTCGTATTCGTCTGTTTGAAATTTTAAAATGGCCGCCATTTAATTACCGTTGGCACAAAAAAAAATTGCATGGCAATTTATCGATGAAATTGATTGAAAAAGAAAAAGCCCTTTAAAGCTCCGACACCGCTGACCAAACACCCTGTATAGGCCCTATAAGGAAGGATTACAAGAAAAACAAAAAAGGAATTTCGGCATAGGACGAAAAAAACTGAAAAAATATTGGACTTCTTTTACTTTTTGACGTTTAATTAAAAAACTATTATATTTTTGGTATTAATTGCTACAAAACTTAGAAAGAATATTTTGAAAGTATATTTGAAAGAATTTGAGCTACCTTGCATTACCCTAAATTATATAAGAAAATAAATGCATGTTTTGAAGCCTCGTATACCCCCAACTATAAGACTTACAGTTATTGTTATCGGCTCAATTTGTTCCAAATTTAATGTAGTTATCATCTACAATTATTATTTTTTTCTTAACGCGAAAGTTTTGCTAATATTTAGTGAATAGCTTTAACGTTGTGGCGCATCACTAGGACTGCATGCGCACATCCCTATTCGCGGAACCTGTCCAGCACAGAGCACGGACCTCTTTAGTGTGTAACCTTAGAGATAGAGGCGGCCTTGGCTGTCATTTTCATAGAAATCGACCGTGTCAGGTAATTTTGACATGTTAATGTAAATAGTGTTGTGGTATGGCTCGATATTTTTATCGATAGATTAAAACCAACAGTTATTTGACTAAAAATGTTAGGTACTTGCAAAAAGCTATTCAAACATTCTCATTTTTAAAATCTCACTAAAATGCTGTCGTTATGAATGATATAAAAACAGTAAGATTTATACATTTATTTGAATTTATATTTACAATAAGTACCTACTTACATTAAGTTGTTAGCTTTAAGGTTAAAGTTAAACAACAAGTGATAAGGGTAAGGCTACATAGAGGTTAAACAACAGGCGGTCTTAAGACCGCCTGTTGTTTAACCTCTGTCTAGTTATATATGTTACCTTTGCATTGGTTTGATTGTTCAAGGTGTGCAAACTATATCTACTTATATTACGTTATAAAACGCAAAAAGAAAATGTAGGTATATCATAGGTGATTAAATTAAAATTGTAACTATAAATGGGAACTAAATGGCGTTAAATGACGTAATAACTTGGCTTACAGAAAACAACCTATCAATAAATCTTAAGAAAACGAAATTTATACAGTTTAGATCATACAAGGCACCAATAAGACATATTAAAATTAAATATGACAATATTGAAATAGAAGAATTTGAGCACTCGGTCTTCTTAGGCATGGCACTAGACACCCATTGCAATTGGAAAAAACACCTTGACAATGTATGCAAAAAAATTAATAAATTTAAATTTGTACTATGGCGACTCAAAGAAACTGTTTCGCAAGAAACCGCCCTCGTTACTTACCATGCCTATATCGAGTCCGTATTAAGATACGGAATAATCCTCTGGGGGAACTCTGTGGAAGTAGATCGAGCATTTATAGCTCAAAAAAATTGCGTACGAACGGTTTACGGTAAAAATAGAAGAGAGTCATGCTGATCCGTATTCACCGAGTATAAACTACTTACACTCCCATGTCTGTACATATATGAGGCGACTGTATTTGTAAAACAAAATTTAGATCTTTTCCCACCATTTAATAATTTGATGAATAGACCACTCAGACAATACCAGATGGCAATACCACCATGTAAGCTAAAAATTAGAAGGAAAAGTGGATACTATACGTGTATAAGAATTTTCAATAAAATCCCTGCATCTATTAAGATACTTCCGGACACCCAATTTAAGATTAAGTTTAAGGACATATTATGTAACGCATGCTTCTACACGATTGATGAATATTTGAATTATAAGTTTTAGTTATACGTAGATTTACACCTTAATATACATCCTTTGACATTCATTACTGTAATTTAATATAATGATAATGATGACATGCATGCCTCAACAATAATAATGATTATTTACAATGTCTTTGTCTTAATCCAATATTCTTAGTTTGTATGGAAGACATTGCATGAACACAATATAAATGTATATACCTACACATACATGGCTTTGACGTGTCATGGTCATGACTAAATCAATTTTCACATGCCTTATGGCAGAACATATTAAGGATCACCAATGTAAATATTTATAACATCTACTGTAATGCACCATATGTTCTTGTGAATAAACTTTCATTTCATTTCATTTCATTTAAAATTAAGGAGTTTAGATGGTTCGGTAATGTAGGTATTATATATGAGGACAGATTAACTAGATGTATAAATGTATAAAGATATTTTTAAATTCGTAAATTGTACCGTTTTACGTTTTCTTGAAAGATTATCAGATGGGTTACTTGGGACAATAAACACCTGGAAATTACATACTTAAATTAATATGTATTAACAGATAACATCAGAAATCCTTTAAAAGGTAAGTACTTTACTTTTAAAACATAATAAAATTATTTAGCAAAGCTAACTTACCTTGTCAAACGCAGGATGGAGTTTTAAAGTTGGACAGGCATTGGATGACAATAGAGATCTTGGATTTGTTTTTACAAGATAGTCATTTTGGAAGTGGTCGGAACAAATTGTGTCATGTTTTTACGGAAACCAGTTCAACTTTCCAGTCGCCGTTATCCAGCGTTCTCTGACACATGGTTCTATAGGAAATCTAAAAATTAAGTCAGAATTTCTTAAACTATATGTTTTTGTATAGTTGCTTCATTGTCTGCACTCTATATAAATATTATATTATTGCTAAATATAAATAAATAAATGTTTGGGGGACAGTCTCATACAAATCAACCTAGCCCCGAACTAAGCAAAGCTTGTACTATGGGTGCTAGGCGACGATATACATTATTATACATATGTACTTAAATAGAGAAATACACATAATTATACTTACTTTTACATAGGAAACGTCCGTAACTCGGGAACAAATTTTGAATTTCTACTAACACCGTTTAGTTGTAAGAGTTTACATAGACTATCGATAATAAATTCAGCGTCGTGTCTCTTCACTATGTCTCTCGCCTATAGTAATTTTATATTGAATTTAATATAACTTTTTTTACTTACCTGTGATAGGAAACGTTTGAATTTTGTTTATTAACGTACGTAGACTGGTTTCTGCACCAGATTACAGAGCAATGTGGCATTCTTGGTATATTTTTATAGTTTATATACCCATGACGTCCCGAGAGGTACTGACAGCACATATGTGTAAAACGCATATGCGCGGCACGGGTTTTGTCTGTCACGCCGTCTCTCTATAGGCGCCCTAAGAGTTCCAACCTCCTTGCTGTCCAGGCTGCGCGGAGCGCGGGCAGCGCGCGGGAGGAACCGCAGCGGACCGGACCCCAGACGAGCCCACGGAGCGCCAGAGCACGTCCAATCGCTTCCGACGCCGCACCTGTGTCTCTGCCCCGCAGTTTTGCATTTACGCTTAACTTTAACGCCCGTGCTTGCTAAGATCGCTTTGTTCGAAGTTTAAATTATAGCTTTTGTATTAGTGGAGTTCTTCTTTTATTGAAAGGTACCTTTACCCCAGTAGAACCCATTACGTAACCTAAAATATGTTTATGTTTTGATAAAAGGGCACTACGAGTATTTGAAATGTCGTATCTCAAAATATAAATAACTTACGGTGATGCAACGTAGCTTAAATCCTTTCAAATTTAATGTTCTTACTTAGTTTTATAGCAATTAGTATCAAAAAGATTTTAGATTTTTAGTTAAACATCACCTTTAAACACTTTTTACCCTTAAATTAAAGAATATTAAGTGCGCTATAAGGTCATTATTGCTTGTTTTTCGTAGCATAATTAGGTGAGGCGATATTAAGCCGAAAACGTTAGCAAAACACAAAATTAAATCTAGTTTACAAAAAGGAGTACTTTTTAAAGTCTCGAATCTCTGAAACTATAAGACCTACGGTAATGCATGATAGCTCAACTTGTTGGAAATGTATTAGTCTTTAAACGTTTAATAACATATGATTTCAAAAAACGTAAGGTTTTTTTAATATTTTCCACGAATAAAACAAACTAACAATATAGGGACAAAACATAAATAATTTTATTGCAGTAAATCATGCGGAAGAGTTTTGTCCTGGCATTTTATGTCTTACTGAACACTTCGTGCCCAACGGTCAGGAACATAACATACAAGTAGAAGGCTATATATTGGCGGATATATTTGCCAGAAAAAAAGACGTGCGCATTAAGGGATCCCAGAGAAAAAATGAAAATAGAGGTGGTTCTTGTATTTTAGCTAAGAAAGGTATACAATTTCAGGTTCTTAATGAAATAAAACCACTATGCACTGAAAAGATATTTGAATGTTGTGGTGTATTCTTGCCTTTTGAGAGGGTATATTTGATCTGTTTGTACCGTACTCCTAATGGAGATTTGAATCAATTTTTTGAAAAATTTGAAATGCTTTTGGAGAAACTCTGCTACAAAAAAAATAAAATTATAATATGCGGTGACTTCAATATTAGTATCTTAGAAGATACTCGTAATAATAAAAATTTAAATTTGAGAAAGGAGTTTATAAACTTATTAGAAACGTTTCGCATATACCCTCGAATTCTAGATCCCACTAGAATAACGCAAAAATCGCAAACGTGTATCGATAATATTCTATGTAATTTCAAAACTAGTATAACAAACATTCACCATCTTGCACTTTCGGACCATACTGCTCAGACAATGAGGGTTTTTGATACTTTTTCTGCCGCTATGGGGAGGTGAGATGGCAGCACTGAGCCGACCGTTTAACGAACTGTCAAAATAAATACGCGCATTTAATTTTCAACATATTTATAGAGTTATTTATTCTGAAAACCATTACTTTAGGCATATTGTTACCTAAAATAAATAAATAAAATAGTTCCAAGTCAATTCTCATGAAATTAACAAAGTTAAAGTAATTATTTTTAATACCAGTGACTTTGCGCGCCTGTTTTATAGCTCCGTCTTCAGTTCGATGACCGTGTAATAGTCGTAATCCATTACAAAATCAATTCTCTTCCAAATAAAATAGAATTTCAATATTTTAGGCCCAGGTGCCTATGAATAGTATGAATCTGACAGTTGTCGAGACCAGGTGCGTACGAAGCGCCGCCCGGTGGCAGAAAAATTATCGAAAACCCTCATTACAATGAAGTTGAAGAAAAAACTACAGACTCAATACTGGTTCATTTATAAACGAGATTATAGCGCACTAAATGTTACCAAGTTTATAAATTGTTTAAAAGTTTTGTCATTCTCAAACGTGTTCAATTCAGACGATGTAAACGAAGCATTTAATAATTTTGCCGATGAATACAAACTATTTTATGATTTATTGATATAAACTTTCACGATTATCACTCATATTTTAAAGACAAACGGGTCTTAATCGCGTAAACTTAACCATAACCCGAAAGTCCTCTCAACCGAGCGTATACATCATAGCCGAAAAGTACGTGAAGCTATTGAAATTAAGAAACATCGGAATTTTAATCAAAATGAGGGGCAAGGAATCTGGTCCGCGTAGAATCCCGTGATTTGCAAATGTAAGCGTGGTGAAACATCCATTTTAAAGCCTTTGGATGTTGTGAGTGTTGTGTGTAGACCTAGTGACAGCCCTAGCCTAGAAGTGGATAATCAAGATCAGGGTGCGGGTAGTTCGAAAAACCCGCGCAGCTCGAAGGTGTTGATACATTCTCTCGCCAGTCTGCCTGCGACCACGGGTATAACGTCATGCCCGAAACGTCAGGGTATAATTAAACGTAAGTTTACGCGATTAAGACCCGTTTGTCTTTAAAATGTTTTATGATTTGTGCTTTCCCAAAATTAAAATTAAAATAAAATCAAATAATAAAAATGGGTTTATAACAAAAGGGATTAAGATATCAAGTAAAGTAAAAAGACGTTTATACAGGGATTATCAATATCAAGGTTTAAAAAGTGCAAAAGAACTTTATCTCAGATATGCATGCATGTTAAAGAAATGTGTAAAAACATCGTTAAAACAAGCTAATCACAGGTTAATACAAAAAGCGGGAAATAAATGCAAGGTATCTTGGAAAATAATAAAACAATACACAGGAAATAACGAAATGCCGAATATCATGGAAGACATACATAATAATGGGGAATTAGTTACTAAACCGGAGCACATAGCAGAAAACTTCAATAATTTCTTTATTGATTCGCTTCCAAACGCTGTACCGAAAGTCACACAAAATCCATTTAATAAAATACAGCATAACCTATCGAGTATATATCTGTATCCGACTACGCCTAAAGTAGTCAATAAAGCAATAAAATCCCTGAATAATACGACAGCTGTGGGATATGACGATATTAGCACTGATATTATCAAACAATCTTCAATATTAATATCTATCTCATTGGCACATATTGTCAATATCTCCTTTCAGACTGGAATATTTCCGGAGAATCTAAAAAAATCTATTATACAGCCACTGCACAAACAGGGAGAAAAGGACAAAATGGGCAATTATAGGCCTATAACACTAATTCCAGTTTGGTCAAAAATAATCGAGCGTCTCATGTAAAACAGAATAATTGATTACTCGGACAAGTTCCACCTGTTAAGAAACGAACAGAGTGGCTTTCGAAAAAAAAGGTCTACAACTCTTGCAATATTTCAATTATTGAAAACCATACATGAATGTATGGACAAAAGAATCCATGTGTCGGCTTTTTTCACCGATATGTCTAAAGCGTTCGACTGCGTTAACCACAGCATACTACTTGGTAAGCTCAAGCGTTACGGTGTTCGGGGTCAGGCTCTGGAATGGATAAAAAGTTATCTTTCAAATAGGTTTCAGTGTACAGAGATCAATTATTATTGTCCTAAAACCAAAACTGTACAACAACAAAGATCTTATTCAAGGGGGGTGCCTCAAGGAAGTATTCTTGGCCCTCTCTTATTTCTGTTTTATATTAACGACCTTCCGCAGCATACAAATAATCAGGTAGTACTTTTCGCAGATGATAGTAGTGCTTTGATAAAATGTTCGAGTAGTTTAGATAACTATGAATTGCAAATTAATAATGCTCTTGAAAATATCATTACGTGGATGACGAACAATGAACTAAGTATTAATCTCTCTAAAACTCGCTTTGTTCAATTTCATACGAGCCGTAAGCAAGCAGTACCAATAAATGTATCGCATAAAGCAGACACAATTGCAGAGCCCAAAACGATTAAGTTCCTTGGAATCATGCTTGACAGTAATTGCAATTGGCAATGTCATATAAGCGAATTATGCTCGAAACTATCAAAGTTCGTATTTCCAATTCGTAGGTTGATAAACAATGTATCAGAAAAGGCAGGACTAATGTCATATTTTGGCTATGTTCAGTCAAACCTTACATATGGCATAATTTTTTGGGGTAACTCAACTGATTGGTTTAAAGTTTTTAAGGTACAAAAACGTTGCGTGAGGGCCCTTTGCATTGCAACACAGAGAGAATCTTGCAGGCCTCTGTTTTCAAAATTTAAGATTTTACCACTACCTTGTTTGTATGTTAAGGAAGTTGCTATATTTGTTAGGAAAAACCGCAATTTGTATCAAAAGAAGGACAAACTACAACGCAATCTGCGAAACGAGTTCAGGATAGTAAATACGCATCAGACCCAATCAGTCTTCTATAAAAATAGCATATATTCCATGGCAATTAAGATGTACAACAATATCCCGGATGTATTTAAGAGCCTGGATGAAACGAAATTTAAGAAAGCACTTAACGAATGGCTGTTATGTAAAATGTTTTACTCACCAATTGAATTTCTAAACAATAAAGGTAAATTGTAGAATGTAATAATTTAGAACGTGATAAAGTATTATCTTACAATTAATTCATTAGTACCAATGGCACATTTGATGAAATTGAAATTTTACATGTTATTTTTGACATCTTAATATATTGAGCATTTTATTCAATTGTTATTTGAATTGAAATTAAGTATGGAAATGTTATTTATTCTTTTCATTTTTTTTGAGTTATTGTATTATAAATTATTAATTTTACATTTTATTTTTGAGATGTTAATATATTCAGCATTTTATTATATTTGAATTTTAACGAATTGAAATTAAGTATTGTAACGTTATTTATTATTTTAATTTTTTAAGTTATTGTATCGTAATTGTAAGGTATTGCATTATAAATTGTATTGTAATTGTAATTTAAATACATGATATTTAAATTACAAAAATAAAAATAATTTAAATATCATGTATTTAAATTACAATTACAATACAATTTATAATGCAATACCTTACAATTACGATACAATAACTTAAAAAATTAAAATAATAAATAACATTACAATACTTAATTTCAATTCGCATGGCACATTTGGCACAACATAATATTGTACACCATAAACCTGGTAGACCACGGACAGTGATCTTAATGAACCTGTAACATCTTTTATATTTACCTGTGGTATGACAATAAATTATTTCATTTCATTTCATTTCAATAAAAATCAGAAACTAAAAAATGGCCGTAAATTTCGCAGTTTTTCACGTACTACGCAGCTAGCACAACTTTTTTTTGCTTGCAAAATGTGGTTTTGAATTTGAATTATCTTGTTGCGGGAGATCTGTGATATGCAGCATTTTATAATATATATTTTTATTTTATTTTAAGCCCAAGAGAACGAAGAAATAATTTATTGCTCTTAGTAATTTTCTTGCTGGAATTTAATCGACTTGCTCCTTTAAAGGTTGGGGCTTGAATTTTGGTTGTTGCCCTTGTAATTACGCTTTTATTGAAAACATACATGATGCTTGACAGGAAGAACTATTTTGTTAGGTATTATTATGTAAACGTATGCTTAACACCCTTCTCTAGGCACTGTTCGAGATGGAATGGGAGGTGAATTAAAATAGGTATCATTTTATCAATATTGTTTTTTTATTATGTATTTTGTTCGTATCGTGTATTTAATGCTTATATATTTAGCAAACATTTTTCCCAGAACGAATACAGAAATTTTAAACATAAATGTCCGCAGTTAAATAAATGTTTGTTTTATTATATTATCATAATTATAGTGTAGCTCCCATATATTTTATGAATTCCTTAGGAGGTTTTAAATTCCCGTAACTATCAAAATATTCAATATAATCTTTAAATTTTCCGTAGGCTACCCAGTGAGTACCATTATTTTCAGAAGAATCAAAATTAATAACACCACATTCGATCGATAATGGCTTTTTTGGTAATTCATCTCTCATGAATACACCACGAAAATATGGAATACTTTTCGAATGTTTTATTATGTCGATATTACTCAATGCTCTATTGGGTAGCCTATCATCTAGTTTTTTTTATTCGAAATAAAGATTCCTAGTCCGCCCTTGTATGGCTTAAGATGTAATCCTTTTCCAATACATTTAGCTTCCATTTTTATATTACATCTTTTGTATTCAGCTAATTGTCGTTTTGCTGTTTTTAACCGACTTCAAAAAGGAGGAGGTTTACAATTCGTCGAAATCTTTTTTTTTTTTTTATGTATGTTCCCCGATTACTCGAAGACGCGTGAACCGATTTGAAAAAATCTTTTTTTGTTTAAAAGGGTATACCTTCTAGTTGGTCCCATTGTCACCGAATTTAGATCTGATGATGGGATCCTGGAGAAATCGAGGAAACTCCTCAAATGTTGTAGGCACACATGACATTTTTCATTTATTTTCGAAAACTAATCAAGTATTTGCGTCTAGTCATGAACGTTTTAAGTTGGTGATCTGATGATGGAAGGTCCAACTCCTTAGCAATTAGGAGTTGGGGGATAATTCTTTAAGTATAACATATGTCGTGTATTTTGGAAGCTATTTGAGTATTTGCCTTTAGGTGGTCATCCTTTCATGTTGGTGAGCTGATGATGAAAGGTACAACTCCTTAGAGATTAGGAGTTGGGGGACAAATATTTAAATATAGGTAACATATTTCATGTATTTTGGAAGCTATTCGAGTATTTGCGTTTAGGTGGTCATCCTTTCATGTCGGTGAACTGATGATGGAAGGTACAACTCCTTAGAGATTAGGAGTTGGGGAATAATTCTTTAAATATAACATAGTTCATGTATTTTGGATGCTATTTGAGTATTTGCCTTTAGGTGGTCATTGTCTCATGTTGGTGAGCTGATGACGAAAGGTATAACTCCTTAACGATTAGGAGTTGGAGGATAATTCTTTGAATATAACAACTGGCATACATTTTCGAGATCTATTCAAGTGTTTGCTTAGTAGTTATGACATGTTGGATAGCGGTTAGTGATTCTTTAAATAATATAGGCATGCTAAGGCTGCTGATGATATAATGTATATCTCCTTGATAATGGGATAATTCTTTGAATATTTAAGTTATCCAGTTCAGGTTTTCAGGCCTATTACAGTGCTCTCTTTCTCTGTCCCTGGTCCCAGCTCGTTAGTTGGGGTCGGGCCTCCTTATGGCTCGGCGCCAGGACGCTCTGTCCCGGGTTGTCGTGGTTAGTGACAGTTGTTTGAGGTCTCTCTGGACATTGGACCACCACGTGGCGGGAGGTCTTCCTCTTCCTCTGGGTGGATTTGGGATATCGAGCACCTTGCGGACGGTGTGAGTATCTTCTCGTCGCATTACATGACCATACCATCGCAATCTGCCTTTATTTAGCTTCTCGGTGACAGATGCGGTCTTAAACGTGCCTCGTATGTAATTATTCCTGATCTTATCCAGCCGCGTGACCCCACCGGCCCACCTCAGCATTTTCATTTCATTTACATGCAATCGGTTTTCGTGTACCTTATTGGTGGTCCAGCACTCAGTGCCATACAGCATGGCTGGTCTGACTACGGACTTGTAAACTTTACCCTTCGTCTTGATTGGCATTTTGGGGTCACACAGTATACCAGTAAGCGACCTCCATTTCAGCCAAGCTGTATTTATGCGGTGTGTGACGTCTTCGTTGACAGTTGCATCTTTGGCGATTACAGAGCCCAGGTATTTGAATTTCGACACTTTTGGTAGGGGGACATTATCGATAAATATATCGTTTCCTACTACGGCCGCTCCTCCGAAGTCACATTCCATGAACTCTGTTTTGCTTCTACTGATGCGTAGCCCGTGTCTCTCCAGCTCCATAACCCATCCGTCGAGACGTGTCTGTAGTGACGAGGCATCCTTAGCAGTTAAAGCGATGTCATCAGCATATAGAAGGCACCACGGAGTTGGTTCTTGGATGTCGCGTGTGATGTAATCCATGGTTAGGTTGAAGAGCAGAGGACTCAATGCCGAGCCCTGATGAACTCCAACCTTTACTTCAAAAGGCTTGCTTAGGCCTGCTGGGCTCTTGATTTGTGTCGTGACATCTTGGTACATATCCTGGACTATGGCGACATACGCTTCGGGTATCTTCTGAGCTCTTAGTGATTGCCAAACCAATCTACGAGGCACTCTGTCAAAGGCCTTTTCAAGGTCAATGAACAGACAGTACAGGTTCTCCTTCATGAGTCGGTATTTTTCCGTGAGGCCTATTACAGTGCAGTACATTCTAATTATAAGTATTTAGAGAATAAATAACGATTTTACACTACTAAAAAGCAAAAAATAAAATATTTTAAAATAAAAATAAAACCGCCTTAAAAAATTCGCCCGAACTAAAAAGTAAAAAATAATTTTAGTTCCTACTTCTTAGGATTTCCTACCCAAAGCTTTAAACCTTTTACCCTATTCATTGAAATAAAATATTATGGCTAGGTATCCTACAGATTTCTCAGAAGTCGGTGCCAAGCGAAATATGCTCACTTCGCGAGTAGGTATAATATGACTGTATTTGATACAGCTTTGTAACTTACTGTCACTCCGGTTATGCTTTCTTCAAAATGACTGAGGTAGATCATTCTGTTGATAAAAACATAATCGGAGTGACAGTAAGTTACAAAGCTCTATCTAATATAAATACCTATGAACGTATTTGGCTTGGCACCGACTTCTAAGAAATCTGTAGGATACCTAGCCATAATATTTTATTTCAATGAATAGGGTAAAAGGTTTAAAGGTTTGGGTAGGAAATCCTAAGAAGTAGGAACTAAAATTATTAATCGACTTCAAAAAGGAGGAGGTTTACAATTCGTCGAAATATTTTTATAATGATAAATAGCTTTGCTTATTCCAGCGACACCTCCTGCTAAACTTCCTGTAGCTGATAATCCTGCTAAAATTGGAATTAATGGTAAAAATCCACCAGTTTTAGGTACAGGTATGACTCGGGGTAATTGTATAGGTAAGTCCGATGCTAATTCTTGAGCAGCAGCATATGCTAGTTCCATTAACATTTTCTTACATTTTGGCTTTAGTTTACTGACATGTTTTTTAGTGTGTTAAACAAGATTGTTAAAGTTTTCTTTAAACAAGCTCCAGATTTCTTCTTATTTTCATTTTCAGGGTTATGTCTCGTGTATGTCAGTTTTATAAAATGTATTAATATTATTATGTATAATGTTTGTAAGTACTGTAGTCTTTATAGTGTAAAGTTCGAAATACAAATGACTGCATGAAAAAGTGATAGCTAATATAAACACTTTTCTTAATTTTAAGGACTATATAAACGATTTGTCTTATCAATCCAGCTATTTTCACTTGATGGAAGACCGAGCCACTTAACATATACTTTATTTCCTTTACGTTTTAAGACTCGTTCAACAAGATAAACATTTGGGTGCAAAGTTTTCTGAATTTCTTGCGCATAAAATGCTCCTAAAATGGGTCTACGCTTGGTGTCCTCTAGATAATATGTGGTTGGGTTAGTATTTTGAACTTTAGTTATCTTAAATATTTCTTATAAATATGAGTTGTCATATACCAAAGAAAACGACCAAGATCACCTATGTCCGAGGTGGGGATCGAACCCACGTACTCAGCTTTCGCGGCTGATGCCTGTACCCCTCGGCCACTCGGTCTTAGCAACCACCGGTCAAATTTCTCGGGTATATGCAATCCCTTACAAGGCTAGGCGCCTTTGACCATTCTCTGAGGGCAAGCAATACATGCCTGCACCTCCTATTAGAATACTTTACAGTTTCCTAGAATAGCTAGAGAGAACTGGTGCTGCCATCTATTGAACATATTGCGAAAGTACAAATCAAATTATTTATTAACTAAATAATTTGATTTGTACTTTTTTTAATTTTTCTCCAGTAGTCACACTACTTAATACTATATAAATTATAAGACTGAGTGGCCGAGGGGTACAGGTATCAGCCGCGAAAGCTGAGTACGTGGGTTCGATCCCCACCTCAGACATAGGTGATCTTGGTCGTTTTCTTTGGTATATGACATCTAATATTTATAATTTATATAGTATTAAGTAGTGTGACTACTGGAGAAAAATTAAAAAAAGTACAAATCAAAATATTCAGTTAATAAATAATTTGATTTGTACTTTCGCAATATGTTCAATAGATGGCAGCACCAGTTCTCTCTAGCTATTCTAGGAAACTGTAAAGTATTCTAATAGGAGGTGCAGGCATGTATTGCTTGCCCTCAGAGAATGGTCAAAGGCGCCTAGCCTTGTAAGGGATTGCATATACCCGAGAAATTTGACCGGTGGTTGCTAAGACCGAGTGGCCGAGGGGTACAGGCATCAGCCGCGAAAGCTGAGTACGTGGGTTCAATCCCCACCTCGGACATAGGTGATCTTGGTCGTTTTCTTTGGTATATGACATCTAATATTTATAATTTATATAGTATTAAGTAGTGTGACTACTGGAGAAAAATTAAAAAAAGTACAAATCAAAATATTTAGTTAATAAATAATTTGATTTGTACTTTCGCAATATGTTCATTAAATATTTCTGTTGACCAATTAGGGGTAAATCGTTTCTCGAAACATCCTTTATACTTACTGACTCTTACAAAATCTCCGACATGAAACCTTTTACAAAACAATTTTTTCTTTGATAGTGTATTCCTAATGTATCTTTGTAATACAGCTTCTTTATTACTATGATTGATTGCGGCCGGTGCTTTTCCCACAGTCCTATGAAAAGTTTGATTATATTCTGAAATTATCTGCTCAAGAGTTCCGAGACTTATAATTCCCCTTCAGACTAAACTCCTTATACAGCTTAGATTTAAGAGTTCTTATAAGTCTTTCAACTATTGATGCCTTTTTTGTGGAATATGTAGAGTAATTATTAATATTATATTTTTCAACAACTTTTTTAAAATCATTATTATAAAATTCATTACCATGGTCTGTTTGTAAATTGCGTGGTTTACGTCCTGTTGATAAAAATAACGTGTGCAACTCTTTAGATACGATTTCTTTAGTCTTACGTTTGAGTGGAATTGTCCAGGCGTATTTTGAGAAACAATCGATAATCACAAATATGTATTTATAACCAGCATTCAGTTTTGAAAACGTCTGCATATCTATTAAATCAGCTTGCCAAAGGTCATCGATATCCCTTAAAATTACACTCCTTCGAGGGAAATTCACCCTTGCATTTTTGTGAATTTCATTTACGACGTCTAGTTTGCTCATAATGTTTATTAAGATTTTGTTCAAGTTCTTTATTTGAAATATCTTTTTCAACTTTCTTTATTCGATTAATTAAAGCAAAAATTTTGTTATCAAGATTTATGAACTTTTTCATACAGTCTTCGATTTTGTTTATTATTTCTGAATTTATTAATGCATTCTCATCCGAGCTTGATATTTTATTTAATTCTGCTTCACAATTGTCAACGTTTCTGTTATTTGTCATGTCTGAGAAGGGTGTATTTACATACTGAGCACTAACATAATCATCCTCCGAGGACGACGATAGGAACAAATCTTCGGCATTCGAGCGTTTCGACCTGAAAATCAGATAAATATGTTACTATTAAATTTACATTCATTTAACATGAGCTTGAATAATAGAGTGCGGATACTTTACGAATTTAAGGTAAACACAACTATGTATTATTTAGAAACAGATAGGTAGGTAAACAGAAATAATTATTAAGTATTCATTGATCTCGAAGAGAACGATATTATCAAGTATATTCACACACGCACACACACACACACATACACACACACTAGAGAATTTTGTCATAGTAACTACTAGATTATTTTCTATAGGACTACGACGTTGTTAGTTACTGAGACAAAGTTTTATATCACTATAGAACTGTCTCAGTAAGTAGAAATCAAATTGGCTGACTGTAGGTATTAACAGCAACACCCATAACTAACCATCGATAGACCTTATGTCATTGCAATAACGCTTACAAATGTGTAGTTAACAGTGATGCTGATAGTACATTAGTTTGAAAGGTTAAGTTATAATTCTAAGTAGCTAATTACTCGTGTCTTTCTATATAATTATTATAATTCTCTATTACTCTAACATTTTTTTTATTTAAATAATTTTTAATTGAGGAGTGTCTTTTCAAAGGGGTTATTTCTCTATGAGTTTTTTTTCACACAAAGTATGCTCTTTGTCTTATCAATAGAGTTTATTTTTCTATGAGTGATCACACAAAATAAGCCCATTTAAAAAGACACTCTTCAATTGTTATTACGAGTTTATGATGATTCTAGTATTAGTAACATTAACATACAGCGTGTTTTTCTTCATATGCTATAACTTTAACGGAAGCTTATTTAGGTCAAATATAACTAATTTCTCTCAGAAACTAGTGTTTTAACTCTTACTGTTATTGAGTTATTAAAAAAATAAGTATAATCACTGAACATGTGTATTGCAACCTTTATTACATTCTAATGTTACTTATTTTGACATGTGCCGTCAGTTACCTGAGATTAACTTTTATTTTATTCTTAAGGTTCTCTCACACTAACCATTTCATTTATTATGTATGAAAACAAAAAAAAACTTTTTTTATCGAATTTTCCAAAAGCCTGTATACCAGACAACTTCTATTAATGTCCCAAGTAACCTGTCTTATTTATAGCATATCGAAACGAACACCCTGTGTACATTGATTCATACTTAAATGATGATGATGATGTGCTGTAGCTGGAGTTGGGAAGCCTACCCTTTTTACCTACTAATGTACCCTACTTTATTTGTCCTCGGCATGGTAGGCTACTACAAACTACAAGTGAGGCGAAATTTGGCGTTAGCAACGTATATCTTTAAAGTGTTACGGGGAGTAGTGCATAATCCGGATGTACTTAGCCGTCTAGGGCTGGCGGTGCCGCGCGGCCCGCGCCGGGGCGAGCGCCGCCTGCTGGCGCGCCCGACTGCGCGCACCAACTTACTCGCTAGGGCACCACTCGTCACAGCCATCAATATCCTCAATCAGGTCTCTGCCATTACAGATCTGTTTAGCTGTTCTCTTACTGAGTTCACAGAGGTCACATATAAGCAATTGTCTTTGACATAAACGTGTATAATTATTATGAAATTAATTACTATGAGTGAAATTGTTTTATATGGGGCAGTTCTGGTCGTTCACTTGTGTATGACATGTTCTTTTCTGTTGTATTTAATTTATGTTGATAATTTGTATTTAATTAACAGACTTCAAAAAGGAGGAGGTTTACAATTCGTCGAAATCTTTTTTTTTTTATGTATGTTCCCCGATTACTCGAAGACGCGTGGACCGATTTGAAATATTCTTTTTTTGTTTGAAAGGGTATACCTTCTAGTTGGTCCCATTGTCACCGAATCCAGATCTGATGATGGGATCCTGGAGAAATCGAGGGAACTCTTCAAATGTTGTAGGCACACATGACATTTTTCATTTATTTTCGAGGACTAATCAAGTATTTGCATCTAGTTATGAACATCTTAAGTTGGTGATCTGATGATGGAAGGTTCAACTCTTTAGCAATTAGGAGTTGGGGGATAATCCTTTAAGTATAACATATTTCGTGTATTTTGGAAGCTATTTGAGTATTTGCCTTTAGGTGGTCATCCTTTCATGTTGGTGAGCTGATGATGTAAGGTACAACTCCTTGGAGATTAGGAGTTGGGGGATAATTCTTTAAATATAACACATTTCATATATTTTGGAGGCTATTCGAGTATTTGCCTTTAGGTGGTCATAGTCTCATGTTGGTGAGCTGATGATGAAAGGAATAACTCCTTAACGATTAGGGGTTGGAGGATCATTCTTTGTATATAACAAATGTCATACATTTTCGAGATCTATTCAAGTGTTTGCTTAGTAGTTATGACATGTCGGTTAGCGGTTAGTGATTCTTTAAATAATATTGGCATGCTAAGTCTGTTACCTTTGAAATTGTTTTTGTATTCATATAAGTTCGCCAGTTCAGGTTTTATGGCCTACTACAGTGCAGTACATTCTAATAATAAGTATGTAGAGCATACTGAATAATGATTTTATATTTACACTACTAAAAAGCAAAAAATTAAATATTTTAAAAATAAAAATAAAACCGCCTTCAAAGATTCGCCCGAACTAAAAAGTTAAAAATAATTTTGGTTCCTACTTCTTAAGATTTCCTACCCAAACCTTTAAACCTTTTACCCTATTCATTGAAATAAAACATTATGGCTAGGTACCCTACAGATTTCTTAGAAGTCGAATACATAGCTTTCATGTCTAATGTTCTAGAACCTGGGAGTGGGATTCCTCTTCGATCGGACTCGCCGCAGCCACCGCAGCGCTCGTGGTCAGTGTCGCCCGCGGCTCGCCCGCCCACGCCGGGCTTCTCCACGCCGCGCCTGCCTATGCCGGGCGTCTCTACACCACGCCTGCCCGTGCCAGGCGTCTCCACGCCACGCCTGTCCGTGCCGGGAATCTCCACGCCGCGCCTGCCTGTGTCGGGCGTCTTCACGCCGCGCCTGCCCGTGCCCGGCCTCTCCACACAGCGCCAGCCGACGCCAGCGCGCCTGCGAGCGCGCGCCTGCCCCGGCGTCCAACAGCCCGATGCGCCCCCGCTGCGCCGCCCTCTGGCCCGGCGCCCTCCACCCCGGCGCCCCCCCAGCCTGGAGCCCTATACGGTCGTCTACTCCGATGACATCGGGGTCGGCCTTGGATCGTTGCTGAGCGGCTCTCACCGGCAGAAGGTCACGAATGTGTGTATGCGCACATGCATGGCGCCTCCGTTGAGAGTATTGTGGACGGTATGGCGAAAGATCAGTGAACGCGCATAAACCATGGAAACATCCTGTCCGTGCAATTATAGTGCAGTCATTCAAGCATTATTGCTCCGAATTTTTTTACTGTGAAACGAATTGCATACAATTTTGGAATTAGGTTCATCTTACCCTTAACTTCAAAAGTGAAAATGATTTGAACTCCGCAACCACCCTGGGGGTGGTTGCCACCCCTTCTCGGGGGTGAATTTCTTTTTTTGCTAAATAAGCTCGAATATCGATAGAAGGCCTAATTTTAAGCAAAAAATCATCCATAAAGTCTTTCAAAAAATCCAATAGTTTTCAAGTTATTGGCAATTGAAAATTCACAATTTTTCCACGTTTTTCATCGGTTTTTTGCAAATATCTTCAAAAATATACGTTATATCGAAAATTTTTCAAAACCAAAATTGTAGCAGGTAAAACAATGAACAATTTGGTTTTTTATAAACTATTCTAAGTGCAATATTAAGCTAGATATTAAAGATCAAAACCGTTTTTTATTTTGTGTGAAATTTAATCGATGTGGTCAATGCCATCTGGCGGCGAGCAGATGCATTTTATGCATTCTAATACAAACGGGTTTTATAGTGCTTGAAATAAGCTTTAAAATGAGTACTATTAACAGTCTTTTGCACGTAAAATAAGTGAGCTGTATTGCAAATAAGGGGAGCATCTAATGTTTTTTTCTTTTAAATGAATGGGTTTCATAGGTGCCATTTGCACCAAAATTAAAATTAATCGTATTCCGCCTAGAATTAACTTTACTATGAAGAGCTTGATAGATAGTATCAGTTTGGCTGCTTCAGAACGCAGAGTTTTCAAAAAAGTCACGATTCAAAAAAATAACTAAATTTAAAATTTTTAAACATCCCACTTTCTTTTAATAATATCTAAAAAATGACGACAGATACGCATAAAAGTGTATGGAATAAAATTTACGTATTTTTCTGACAAACAATTTGTTGTTTTTGTTTTTTCGGTCAAACATAAATTGACGGTGTTGTGATTGTTTAAAGAGCGCGTGGTAGCGCAATCACAGCCTCTCTTAAGCCCTTTAACCCTTCACCGTTTTCGAAAACGGTTTTTTACTATATATTGCAATGAAGGATGTTGTAGCTCTCTTAATTACCTTTACAATGGTTTTTAACCAACTTCAAAAAAGGAGGAGGTTTACAATTCCACGAAATCTTTTGTTTTTTTTTTTATGTATGTTCCCCGATTACTCTAAGACGCGTGGACCGATTTAGAAAATTATTTTTCTGTTTAAAAGGGTATATACCTTGTAGTTGGTCCCATTGTCATCGGGGGGTCCCGATCTGATGATGAGATCCTGAAGAAATCGAGGGAACTCTTCAAATGTTGTAGGCACACATGACATTTTTCATTTATTTTCGAAGACTAATCAAGTATTTACTAGTACTGTCTAGTCATGAACGTCTTAAGTTGGTGATCTGATGATGGAAGGTACAACTCCTTAGCGATTAGGTGTTGGGGGATGA
>JALPQI010003795.1:0-21293 GCA_025490895.1 Thaumatotibia leucotreta | reverse complement strand
AAACCAACATCACAAGAAGGCAACCATCATAACCGCAGACTTGACAAACTGATGGTTGCATTTAGGCAAATCCTCGCTCATAAACATTATAACCACAACATGATTATGTATAGGTATTGTAAGTTGTTTGTGGGAGGCCTGCGATAGACAGCTAAAACCTGTCATAAATTCATAGCTTTTTAACGCACTCATTTGAAGACCGAAAGGACGTCTTATCGCGTCCATTAGGCCTGGATAAGAGTGCTCATAAATCCTCAAAGAAAGAAAGTGAATTGCGATTAAAATGACGCATTAGCGTGGCATTTGATCGACCTAATTGATGATTTATTTTCTCCCTGCCATCGTGCGATCTATTTTATCTACGATCAAATCTAAGTGCGATCGCAAAGACATTAGTGAAAGGAAAGGAGGTGAGCAAAACTTTCGTTTACAGGTACAAAGAATAAACAATAAACGAATCATTTATCAATTTTCTTCAACAGGTCTTTGATTTCACTTCGTGATATACTAAATTTAATTAAGGAATCTCGTCGGTCGATCTCGCGGATGCCTTCACTCTTGGCTGAGCGGAGACTTGTCCAAAACTTCAAGTCATTCAATCATTGCTGCATAGAAATTTCGCACAGATTTAAACAAATATGATAAATTCGGAGTGGGAAGGTACGTATGCTCTTTTCCTTAGGTATTTTCAATAACATTTTTTATGCCTTATTCCTGGTGCAAGGTAACCAAATACTTTACAATTAACTACTTAATAGTAGAAGGACTCGCCTTTAGAATTTCTTTATATTCAATTTTTTTCCAGGAACATCAAACTTAGTTGTGTGGTTCCTGTTAATTTGTTTTTTTTTGTTTGCTGTTACTGCATACGAATAAATACCTACTTGTAAATAAAATTCCTTTTGTAGTTAAAAAGGTGTCAAATAAGAGATCCCTACATGAGATATCTTATCACGCATGAATCGACCAAAGATATCTCTTGAAGCTTCGCAATAAGAAGCAGGAAAGGTCAGGCACATTGATGATGTTAATCCACACACCGATGACCACAAACCATTGAATAATAACATCAATGACGCAATCTTTTTCAGACAAAGCATTCGGAAAGTGAGAGTAAGGGCCATCGCAACCTTGCGAAAGGGCACGGCGATTGACGGACCATTGGCACAATCAGCTCTCACCCGATGATTCAATGTATTATGCCCTGAATTATTAATACATCAATAAGGTCATTATGACAAGAACATCTACCTATTGCATGTTTATCAACAGCAGAATGCATGGGAAATGGCGACTGAACTGGTATTCGTTGGACAAACGAAAATTTACTTGGAATTTTATGACTCATATTAGACATCGTTCATTTTATTACGTTATTCCTTCATCGAAGAATTAAAGTACAAGCTGGATTACCTATTTTAAACTTAATACATGTTCTGTGAATATTTCAAAAAGCGAATGCTCGGCTCAGTTTAGCCGTACAAAGAGGCAATGCGGCGAGCGTTCTGGAAACTATGCCCCGGGCTACATTAGGGTTTTTTGATGTTTAACAACGTTGTGTATTTTGATACCTACCTAATATGTAAAAGTCTTATACGTAAAAAATAATTGATTCGATCCAAACTAGGATGGAATAAGCTGAATAAACCTAACTAATCAGGGTTGGGCAATTCACTTAATGCCCTGCAAAAAAGCATTAAGTAGAATTTGCATTCACTATGGGTACATTTGCCTAATGAATCACAAATAGGTACGACCAATGCATAATGTAAAACAAGGATATGTGTAGGTGCACTTATAATATGTAGATACATGCTCATGCTTCCTACGCTCGAGCGAGCCCCCTTATCCAAACTAATAACTGTCTGTTACCTCTTCACGCTAAAACCCCTGGACCGATTTTGTTTTGAGACAGTTTGATACCCAAGAAAGGGCATATGATAGTTTTTTATCGCGAAAATCATTTATAATATATGTGTGCAGAGGAAGCTGCAGACAGCAGCTAATGGTATAGTTACGAATATACCCGTACCTAAAGGTGCATTCAGACCATTTGCTATTCTATCCCCCACTCTACAAAATCAACGAATCACGGTTTGTATAACGATCGAATTTCGTAGAGTAGGGGGTTAGAATAGCGAATGCTGGTTTGGTCTGAATGCACCTTAAGTTACTTTTGCATTAAACCCTAGGCCCATCATTACAGCATACTAAAAGTGCAAAGTTGGCTTGAGTAGTATTATTTTTCTTCGCATGAATGCACTGTGAATTGCGCATTCCTCGATGCATCGGCAATCAAAAGGTCGCGACACTCTCCAAGTGACGTCTCCATCAATTCGCTCCACAAAAAGCTAAACAAGTCGCTCGTTATTGGTGACGAGCCATTCAGCGGCTGACAACTTTTTGTGTTCATTTAGCGCTTACAAAATAGGCGCAAGTGTACTTGACCGGGTCTTTAGATACTTGCGAGTTTAATATAGAATAAGATACAAATCAGGCACTCAAATAAGAAATAACCTAAAATGTAGGTAGTGTACCTACACATACAATACCTGTAAGGCAGACGTCGCCGTGTGCCTGCTATACGGTCACAATTCAAAATTTTTCATTTTCTGGATTATTGCAGATTCGTATTTCAAATAGTTTAATTTACGACCTTATTTCGAGACCCGAAGGAAAAAAGTTCCATAAGAGCCTTTTTTTCACAAGTGGCCGTATGGTATTGACCATAAACTGTGAGACGATTCCCTGCAGTACGGCCACTTGCCAGTCTGCCGCCCGCGTTCGCACGTAAACCGACGGCATTTTAGAGTTGTGGCTGCATAGCACACGTTTCAAATTCAGTTTTTGAGTTGCGTCTTATACAATAATAGTTAACTAAGTGATTAATCCGATGAATCCTTTTAAATATAAAAGGAACAAACGCAATTTGATTGTGTCACAACAGTAAATATTACAATTATTATTACAAAATTACCGGCAGGGCAGGGAAACTACCACAACACAGCAAAATTATTAAGCAAATTTCAACTTTGTCCTCTTATGAGTGCGGTTCAATATGGCTCGAAGGTAAGCCAAATTTATATTTTTACCCGGCATGTTTTCAGAGACTGTGTATGTGGTTAACTAACATGGTGTTGTGTTGTATATAATTTTATGTACATATGTATATCTAATACTAGCACACCTTACCGCCAATAACATGCAACGATTTTAATGTGTGATGTGTAAATTACTAACTGTATTCGGGATGGTGTCATAGTTAATATTGGAATTTTGTTAAATATTATAATAAATGCTTTTATTTTGGAGATTTTCATGCCAATAATTAAATCACGTGGAATGTCGTTACTTTGATATACTTAAATTGACTGATTTGTTAATGGTAAACGAATTTTCTTGGTAATGCCTATATTAAATGTTTTTCGGTGCGTGTCATAGCTATTCAATTTTGTGAAAATGCAATTTTTTATGTGCTTGTTACTTTTTAGAGAGGAACACATTGCAGGACCTTGAGCTACGTCATGAGAAGAATTATACAGAATTAACCCCAGTGAAACTAATAAATAAACCACAGGTGGTTAATCCAATTCACGATCACGACCATCACTTATTAGAGAAGAACAGATTGCAGGATTTTGAGCCACCGCATGAGAAACATTACACCGAATTAATATTATTTGGATTTTTTTTAAAAGAAGTTCCCCTAAATTATAAATATTAGATGTCATATACGAAAAAAAAACCTCAGGTTCACCTACAGGCATCAGCCGCAAAAGCTGAGTACGTGGGTTCGATCCCCACCTCGGACATTAGGTGATCTTGGTCGTTTTTCTTTGGTATATGACATCTAATATTTAAAATTTATATAGTATTAAACAGTGTGACTACTGGGAAAAAATAAAAAGTATAAACCAAAATAATAAATCAAAACATTTATTTAATAAATAATTTGATTTGTGTTTTCGCAATACGTTCAGAAGTTCCCTTGTTTTATTTGATTAAAATTTTGTAAAATTTTGAAGGTTTTAAATAATTCATATTATTTGGTAATTACAGGCTTGAATGATAAGCTCGTTACAGATATTATCGCGTACAGTGATGGTGTAAATGTCAAATTTGATAAATAAACGTATTATTTTAACTATGTTGGTGATTTTATTCATATTTGCATAGCACCTTTATCCAATAATTTCGTGTTTGATTTAGGACACATCTCAAAATCTTGAAAAAATTATTCTGCAATGCGGCCATAACTATAAATACCCGTCTTTCAGGCCTTGTATCTTAAAAAACATACATACTTTTTATAAAATTGTGTGGTTATAAGGAAGGTTATATCATAAAGAATAAAAAACCCAAATTTAAAACTCATAGGCCTAAAAATTAAAGAGTAAGATCCTATTTAACACCCTGAGCTATACTCTCAAAACTTTAAGACGCGATTTCTCGAAAAAATGGTTTTTTGAGATGTGGCGATATAGCAGGCACACGGCGACGTAATAACTTACATTGCCTGCCTGTTATACGGCCACATTTCAAAATCGAATTTTATGGCAAGTGTGGCCGTATTGCAGGAAAAAATGTCACTTTGAGCATAGAATTATATTTTGAGATGTTGCCAGGCATGCGACGAATTAGTCGATACGGTTTGGAAAGTAAGTTTTAGGATTTGAGGGAATATAGTTGAAAGAATATGAGCTGAGCTCGTTCTCTTAAAATTCCAGTAGCATTGGGTCGTATCGTAAGTCGTAAAACACAAAGTAAGATAACAAGCACTCAGTAAAAGCAGAATATAACCGCCTTAGAACGTTATTATAGATTATCGACTCTATTCTTTGCATAATAGACAACAAAATAAGCAAACTAAATAATGGCACGCGACTAATGACCCTGGCAGCACGCCTTTTATCTCTAAGTGCAAAATATGGGAAGTGTTATTTTTTGGTCAACGCATTGTTATTTTTAAGATAAGGGTACAGAGCCGATAATCTAGTGAACATTTATGGAACCATATTGTCCTTTTTCTACTCGGCAAATATTTTTCGACTACCTGGTAGTTGTAAAATGTAGAAAAAGTTATAAGCGCTTATTTAGTTTGTATATTTTGTAGTCTATTGTGCAAAAAATAGAGTCGATAATCTAATCGATAATCTAACTTTCTAAGGCGGTTATATTCTGCTTTTACTGAGTGCTTGTTTTCTTACTTTGTGGTTTACGACCCAATGCTACTGGAATTATAAGAGAACGAGCTCAGCTCATATTCTTTCAACTATACCTACGTTGATCCATAGATTTTGTTACAATGGCAATTGATGTTGCGAACATTGTACAGAAACAAATACCAAATATGTTAGATATTCAAATAAATATACATAGTCTAGCGCTGCGAGTATTTCATTCTTTTAATTATTTAGGTTAATGTAATGGTATTTAAAAATTGATTAAATAAAACACATGTAGCTAGCGGGAGGTATTCGATGACGTAGATCAAAAAATAAATACATTCTGAATACCTACAAGGTTTATTTACATTGTTCGCTTATTTTGACGGCAAACTTTAACAAACAAAACGCAATCGCAGTACTTTTAATGTTGCTTCATGCGTTATGGTTATGACTGATAAATAAAGCTTGCAACCTAATTTAGGACGAATGACGAGAGCAAGGCCAGCACAACACAACCTCAACCTTTACCTAAAATGGACACAAATTGCTTCCTCATCTTTTAATATGTTCCAGATAAAAATTGTTACCATATCGTATTTTTAACACTCTAGACCTGTTTGATTTGACAAGATTTATAAATATAATGCAAAACTGTTTTTTAATGATAATACTTAAACACAAGTGACAAATGACCATTAAATGACTGAAAGACACATGCTCGGAACGTTAACCCCTCGTTTGTGGTTGCTAAGGATCAGTACCTACAATGAATTTTGAATTCTAATTATGAATTAATTTGAGTTTAATACCTATTGTACGGATTCTTAACAAACACAGACCAAAGGTGAATTCGGGAAGCTTTCCCACCTCTACATGTATTGTACCATATCACTAGAATATTTCATAGGAAACAGCCTAACACAAAATAAAAGAAAATGCGGTAACACTAAAAACCCCCCTTTTCGGCACTAGTACACATTTCTCATATCATAAGTGTTATTACGTTATTTTAAATTTATGATTAAGAATCAAAATAACACGACGTCGTAACGTTTGAAAAATCTATTCTTGCCAAGAATGTGAGGCGCGGAGCTCGTCTTTTTGTCTCGTCACCACGTCACCCCGCGCTCAGATGATGACCCTCGTTAGTCTTCTATCTTATCTATGGAATGCATCTTTACTCGTAATTATATTCTACTCCAAAACCGATTAGTTGTACTAACAACTAACAATACATGTCACCGTGTATGCTTGAATAAATATTAATAACTTGTTACACGAAACAATCTTTGTTGTGGATACGACGGTATTTTTAATATTTTACTTATCTATAAGTAAAATAAACAATTACAAATTTCCATGTGGTCAGGAAAACAAGTTTAGCAACAAAACAAACCGTGATCAATGATCATGACACAAACAAATTACTTTCCCAGAATTCGTCCAGTTTCGCAGTCAATTAATAAGTTTCTATGTAACTAAATATCAATTTATAGGCATAACTGGCAGTTAAAAACTATACAAAAAATTGTATAAAAACATCAGCCAGAACGCCCAGAAGTGAGGATATTGGTTGATGCTTGGCAATTGGCATAATAGGTACATGCTCTACTAATGGAGTTACCTTTACCTAATGAAAAATAACAGACGATTCAACAACTTTATCCTAGAACTACAGTTTACCTAGGAACTACAGTTTATTAGTCATACAAACTGTATGGGTAACATCGTAAAGGTGCATTCAGATCAAACGAGCATTCCCTATTCTAACCCCCTACTCTACGCAATTCGATCGTTACACAAAACGTGATTTCGTAGAGTAGGGGATATAATAGCGTATGCTCGTTTGGTCTGAATGCACCTTAACACAAAAGAGTGACGTTAATTTTTGTTTTCACCAAAGCCTTTAACTGTTTTTTTTTTCTGTGATCGACCCATTTAATCGAAAGTTGACGAAATTACTCTTAGGTTCACTATATTTATTACAGGACGCCACTGAGAGCTGCCCCTTCTTTTTCTTTTTATTTATTGTATAGCCTTTAATAAAAAAAGTCGTAATATGAAAAGAAAGAAAAATAATTCACCAAATGAAAAAAAGTATTACTTGCACGGTAATTAGTTCCGCAAAAGAATTTCGCAAGCAGCCGTACACTTGGACTTGACACACTTCATTGTGTAAACTAAGATCGTCCAACCTCTCATTTACATTCGTGTATGGCATTACATTGTACTGCAGTGAACAAAAACGTTTTCTACCACTTTTCAACTCTACTCCGTGACAATAAGGTCGAAAAGTTGTAAATCACGTTTTCTGTTGACTGTACCATCTCTACGATTGTAAATATAAGTACACAGGTTAAAAACAAAACCTGACCTAAAACAATTAAACCTGAATCTAATGACTCACGTAAATCGTTGTTATGTGTAATTTGAATTTATTAACTGTAACTTCTTTTGGCTAAAACCTTCCCTGCACTGCATACCAAAATTAGTATTAGAACATTTTTCTAAAGATGTTTCAATCCTGTTTCTATTAAGTACAACATCTGTTATGGGGCCAACTTAAAAACAACATTAATTTGTTATCCAATAGAAATTGTTGAAGATAGATCAAAATTTATGGTAGAGAATTCTTTCTTGTATTTACACAATTTACCCCATAGGGAAGTTCAAAATCATTAATAATTGTACGTTTTATCATTTTGTTACGTATTTGATTTCATCCTGTATTATAAAATATTTGTAATTTAGATGCGCACCGTCCTATACCTACACAACTCGTAAGTAACTATAGAAGTATTTACACGCCTTCCACTTTCCATTGCGTTTGTAAACAGTGCACTGCGTAGTTCAACACGGCCTTGTCGGCGACATGAGATGAAAGTAAAAAGGTAAACGCGTCCCTATGACCTAGTACTAGACGGGTAGTAATACTAATGCTGCGTCCACATCGCGATAACGCGAATATTCGCAATATGTAGCCGAATTATCCGCAGAGACTTCGCTGCAAAAAAATTGTCTATTGGTAAATATATAAAGACCTTTAATGAAAACAAAATTTTACGTCATAATTTTTTCCTAACTAGTGCGCAAAAACTAACTTTGCGCACGCTTCGCGCGCGTTAATTTCTCTTTTTGACCGACTTGTTATGAAAAAAATCGTCCAATACACGTGCAAAAACTTTTTTTAAACTCGGGTGATTGTCGCCCTCATTTCACTCGGGCTCCAACTTTCACCCTCGTCGAAAAAAACTTGCATCGAAATGTCCTATTGTATTACGAAGTTATATTTTGTGTAACGACTTTTGGGTCTGAAAAAAGCGCGACTAATTCAAATTTTCTATGATAACACGTAATAATTAACATATTAATTAACAACACGAACCTATATCTTAATTTTTTTTACTACTGCCGAAGCTTGTTGGACAGAGTATACCAGATAAATAGTTTGTAACTAACTGTCTTAACACAATTGACGTGATCGTGATTTTTGTTTTGACTTAAGGCCTTAACTATGTTTTTTTTTGCAATCGTTTATTGCGATGAAAATCGTTAGCGCGGCTACAGTTCCCACAAATCCAATACATTTTTAGGTAAAAAAAAAATCAGTTATAAACTCTGCGGCATTAAACTGCTCTCTATAGCAGTAGCCATGCATATTCGCAGTAGCGGCCGAAGACGAAGTTTTATCGCGATTCGCGGTGTGTGTCGCCGTCGCTTAAAGGTTATTATTCTGTGCCATTACGAAAGGATTTCCTATATTTAGGTTTATAAAAACTTTATTCTCAAAAGAGTTACAATTAATTCGCTTAAAATATGAGAATTTTAAAAATATAAAATAAATTCAGCATGCAGTATTTAACGAATTTCTTTGTAATATTTTACTTTGGTCTGTTTACAAGCCTTCCACTTTCCATTGGTAGTAAACAGTGCGTAGTGTAGCGGCCTTGTCAGTGACATGAGATGAAAGTAAAAAGGTAAATAGGTACGCCCTTATGAGTATCATGACAGTAGTACGCCGGGTAGATCTGTTGCTGAGAGACTTCACACTACACGGGTTTGTTACTGTGTCTTCAGTTACTATTTACAGAATTAGAGGTATTGGCTTAGACTTTTACTTGTCACTTTCAAGTAGGTATTACTTGTTTTGATAATTTCGTGAAAAAATCGAAACTTTAATTGCAGTTTTGTATATTCGATTTGACTTACCTGCGGGATTGCAAATGTAAGTTTTTCCCAAACAAAGAATGAGCTTCGCGCTTACCTAAAGGTGCGTTTAAACCAAAAGAGCATTCGCTGTTCTAGCGCCTGTTCTAAGAAATCAACCAATCACGTTTTGTGTACCGATCGAATTTCGTAGAGGTTAGAACAGCGAATGCTCTTTTAGTTTGAACGCACCTTAACGTATTCTATTAGTCAGTAGAATTTTAAAAAATTTAAACAGTTTGGTAGCATTTCACATCTGACAAGTATCATGAAATTCATGAAACACATGCGCAGATATATTTTTACCTTAATTAATATAAATATCAATAATTTCAACAAAAAATGTATGTGAGGTTTAAATCGACTCGAGTTTAAAGTTTTAAGTCGGTAATAGAACCAAGATTATGTTCTAAAAGTATGTGGTTATGGAATACATAAGGGGTGTACCGATAAAAAACTGGCAAATTCAAATGAAAAAATCGGGTCAATATAGTTAAAAAGCTGTAATTTCTGGCTTTTGTAATATACTAGGAGGTCTTAAATTAGCTAACTTTGGTCCTTTTTTTTGCTAATGCAATTTCAGTATTCACAATACAAGTTCTCTAGAACCCCTTCGCAAAATATTTTTCCAAGCCCTTTTTTTTATTCTCCACTGCACGATTTCGTGTTCTGCAGAAGTGACCTATATTTCTGGTTAATCTCCATGTTTTTTTTAAATATACTCCTGCCTTGGGCGCAGTAATACTCTGTGACGGGAATTATGTCACATATTATGTGAAATTTTTAATCAATTATTTAATCCTATACAAATCTTAGTCTCTTTGGTATAGTTTTATGAAGCGAAATCAGTCCCAAAAAGTATCAAGGATAGTATGCATTAAGTCAAGGATATCTTAAGGAATACGGAAAGAATAGCCAGATATATTGACAACAGTCCCATAATTTAGAAAACTGCATACAAAAAAAGAAAAGAATGTTTGGAAAAGATAGTTTGGAAGAGGTTTCGAAGAAGCTGTACTGTGAGTACCTGCAATGCAGTAGTGACACTAAAGTACTACAGTCAGCTAAGTTAAGACTTCCTGGTTAATTTCCAAAGCATGAAATTATAGCTACCTAACTATATCGATCCGATTTTTTCATTTGAATTTGCCAGTTTTTTATCGGTACACCCCTTAATGCAAGTTTTCAGATTGTTTACTGACAAATGTTAAATATAAAAAATTGGTAACAGG
Organism: Thaumatotibia leucotreta; assembly: GCA_025490895.1. NCBI lineage: Eukaryota > Metazoa > Arthropoda > Insecta > Lepidoptera > Tortricidae > Thaumatotibia > Thaumatotibia leucotreta. The sequence continues at coordinate 10,687 of JALPQI010003795.1, read as the reverse complement.
TGTTAAATATAAAAAAATGTATTAAACGTATGTGTAATGCCGTGTGGTGACGGCAGTAAGAATACATTTGTCACCACCCCAACTCCTCCTGCGGGTATCGTAAGAGTCGACTAAGGGATTGAAGTGTCACTGACCATTATTTAATAAAAGATTGATGATGGGCAGCAGCGTCATCATAGTGGACACATTACTGCGATCGCCAATCCGCTTGCCCAGCGTGGCGATTATGGGCATTTATCTCCTAATGCGTCTATACGCATAGTTAATAGGAGAAGCTTACGTCCAGCAGTGGACTATCATAGGCTGATGATGATGTGATGTATGTGTAATAAAATATGATCTTCATAATTTACCGTTAAATCAACATCTTCGATGCCAATAAAAACTATAAAAGTTCTAAGAACGCGATCAAACAAGAATGTACCTCTGTTTTTATTTAGTTAGTCACGCGTTAATCGGTGACGTCACTCCGTGACTCAGAGGGTCAGATGTGGTATCTCAGCTTTCGGACCACTTTGACGTGTTCTCCTTACACATACGCACGAATTCATAAGTGCGATAAGGAGGCATCTTAACGGACGGGTGGTAGGTATTCGGAAGGATCCTTTGTGAGAGAAATGAGGCGTCTCATGCCTGAACAAACACAATAGCGAAGAATCCTTATAAATAGTTGGTTTATTATATTAGTATCGCTTTGTAAGGTAATCATATTAATTATAAGAAATTGTAGAGAGCGTTTGAAAAGTGTAGACACGTTAACTTAAGGTGCATTCAGACCAAGCGAACATTCGCTATTCTAACCTCCCACTCTACGAAATTCGATCGTTACACAAAACGTGATTGGTTGATTTCGTAGAGCGGGGAATAGAACAGCGCATGCTCTTTTGGTCTGAATGCACCATTAGATATACAGGGCGTTTGTTTTGTTTTGCTTTAAATTCAACGGAAGCTAATTTAGGTCAAACGTAGCATTTTTTTCTAAGAAACTAGTATCTTAACTCTCAATGTTATGGAGTTATTAAAAAATAAGTTTAATGACTGAACAAGCTGTATTGAAAATTGCATCCTTTATTACATACTAAATGTTACTTATTTTGACGTTTGCCGTCACGTCAGTCACCTGGATGCTTAGCCAAGTTGCCAATCGCTAACGCTTTGTAGCGTATCGTAGTTTTCCCTCTCTGTCGCTCTTTCATATTAAAGCGACAAAGACAATTAGCTGCCTTTCGTTGACGATTGACAACTAAGCGCTAGTGATTGGCAACTTGTCTAAGCACACTGAGATTAACTTTTATGGTTATCTTAAGGGTCACTCACGCTTACCATATCATCTATTATATTTTATGTAAATGAGAAGTACATTATTTTTCGAATTTAACAAAAGTTGATATACTAGGCAACTTATATTAATATCCCAAGTAACCTATGCCCCATAAAAACAACCTGTATGAACGTGTCTTCACTTTCCATACAGCTTCTAATTAAATGAGATAACAAAATAATATGTATGAGATCAAAATTCTTACAGATAACGGTTCAGTCTTACTCATAATTGAGTTATGGTGTCAGTGTAACTGTAGCCGGCAGATAAGGAGCCATCCTGATAGTGACAGGTGTCAAGTCCAAACATAGGTATAGCCAATTGTCAGTAGAATCTAAAAAAAATATAAAGAAATCTAAAAACTTGCATTATTTCATAATCACGCACTTTTAGGACTTTTGTGATTAAAATAATTCTAAGTTATGTTTTATGCTAATACATTCATTTCATTTCATTTCATTACACTGATTACACACACATACAGTTGACATACATTTTTAGTTAAAACTATTGATATATATTAGTATTAACGTAGAAATATAATATGTGCTTCACGATGTGTCAAAGACTTCAAATACTATGAAAGTCAGCCATATTTGTTTACATTTTTTTTTATCTACGCTTGGTATAGGTGCGGTCGCCATCAGACACAACGGTGCGGCTCAAGGTTAGGACGTTTAGTTATATAGTCCCATAAAACAAAGTAGAAGCTACAGCGCGTTGATATCTTTTACAGGACCAACTAATTTTATCGCGATTCATCACTCGTTGAAGTCTGTTTCTTTGTGAATATGTAACTGAATGTCTTACTATGTCTGTCTAAAAAGTACTATGAATATATACGGGTCTTCCTATATAATATTGAGTATCAAGTGTAGACGGAGTACTTACCAAGAACGAAGAGTAACTAAATGATAAAAATGTTAAAATGGTCTTAAAATGTAAAGTCTAGTTTTACGACTAGCATAACCGCAAGTGGGTCAGATAATCTAGGTCTAAACAGTAGTCTAGCCTTCCAATATTCATATTCAACCACTGAAATATTAGGACTCCTGATTATTACGTTTTCCGCTGCGGTCAATAAAATGTTTAATATCGTGGGTCATTCTTATACAAATCGACCCACGGTAGGTAAGCTTAAATGAGGCTTGCGCTGTGGTTGAATTTAAACTTTCGTAAGACATGATAACTATAAATATAATTGAACGGTTAAATTCACGTGTATTTATAGCATTTTTCAGTTGAAAGTAAAAAAAAAGGTAAACAAACCTGCAAACTTGCATTATTTTATAATGACGCACTTTCAGAACACAATCTTGGTTTTATCATCAACTTGAAACCTTAAACCTGAAGTTCACTGTTAACGTAAAAATATATCTGCGAACGTGTTTCACGATATAATTGTATGTGTCAAAGACGTGAAATGCTATGGAAAGACAGACATTTTTTATTATTTTTACTTTAAATTGAAAAAATTATATTATAGTCCTACGCGCAACATGTTTCGGTCGGAGAGCCTAGGTCTCCATTATCAAGCACATGGCTTTCATGCCTCGAGACTCCCGAGCGCGGCGCGTACCGAGGGCCTAGTGTAGTCGTCATTTGTATGAAATGGCGATGAAAAACTTAAACACGATCGAGACGTTTTTTATAAGCAGTGATCGGTTTTTTGGATTCACCCTCGCGGGATTTCGCGTATAAAAAATTACGGGTGTGGCTATAAAAAAAATGAATACTATTATATTACATTATGAATAGTAACATGGCAAATTGCATGTAAATACGTGTAAATAATTAAAGTTTATTTTTCAAGTTACTAGTTATAGGAGACCCGCCGGGTGAATCCAAAAAAACCGATCACTGTTTATAAGTTATTATTACCTTCACTAGGCCCTCTGATCGGGCGGGCTCAGTGCTTGATTGAGAGGCCTCTAACGTTTGATACGTGAAAAATATGATAAAAATGATGAAAGAAACGTTTCAGCTGTTTACGAACAAGTACGGAATCCTACACGGAGCGTGGCCCGACATGCTCTTGGCCGTTTTTTTGCTAGATGCGTGGGCGCCGCCCGCAGTAAAAATAGACTAATCCGCCGTTATTCTTAGTAAAACTGATGCGAAAATCTAGTTTTCCCGTTCATTGCGATGCCGACTGCTTTTTGTTAGCAACCGATCTTATTATAGAACTCGCTAATGCGTCTGCGGGAGGGCTTCTGATTGATCCTGGATTAAAGTTGTGTTACAATTGCAGATTGTTAAGGACTGAACCACACTGGATGCGTGAGAAGTACGTGGACGTGCGCGTGTACGTAGCATTGTACCGAGGAGAAGTTTCATAAGTTGCGAAACTTGCATAGAGAATGTTCTCGGGAATCTCAATTTAACAAATAGTCTAATCAAGCCAAGACCGTACTAGATACATGCCTTATGAGTTATATTTACTACCTTGTTTACTTATTTACGATTTTAAATAATTATTTATAACTAATTTTTTTAAGTTCTCATGTAGACATTCTTCGTTACACAAAATGTGATTCGTCGAAATTCGTAGAGTGGGGGATAGAATGTGCGAATGCTCGTTTGGTCTAAATCCACCTATAGAAGTTGGCACAACGCTTGCACGTCACGCGCTTTGCACACCACGCGAGCGGTGTGCCATCTAATATGATATTTACATACGCTACAACTACAACGTGCACGCCATGCACACGCGACCGTGTGGTTTGTCCTTAAAGCGTAGTGTACTTAATATTGATAGATATTCAAGGCAGTTTTAGCCCGGGCTACATCAATGGTTGTATATCATCGTGTTCATAATCTATAAGAGCAGCATCTTGTGTCGATAAATCTGTTAAGGGCGCATTCAGACCAAACGAGCATTCGCTACTCTAGCCCCCTACTCTACGAAATTCGATCGTTACACAAAACGTGATTCGTTGATTTCGTAGAGTGGGGGATAGAATAGCGAATGCTCGTTTAGTCTAAATGCACCTTTAGATACCTACTTAAATATCTACCACAAATAATGTTTGCATGGTTTTGGTTTTATAGGACAAGTAAAGCATACATCAGATATTGGAGATAAGTTTGTTAATAGTCAATTGACGAAAAACGTAAGAGACATTTTACGGGCGAAATAATACGAGTAAGTACAGTACAGTCAACAAAAAACTGGTGTATCACTTTTCAACTTTATTACAACTTAATAGAGTCGAAAAGTGGTAAACCACTTTTTTGTTGACTGTGCATGACAAAAAATAAAGATGCGAGCCTTTATTGAACTACCGATTATAGATTATCAATCTACAAATTATAAGAACTGTTAGATTCCGAATGTACGCCTAACAGAACGTCTGCCATCTTGACAGAAATCTTGAAAGAAACACGCAATTCTCGACTCATCAAACTAATCAACATTTCGCATGGCAGTACCGCAAGCAGACCCGACGCCGATGCCGTGGGACCTTATTGTTGTTATCAAGCTAGGTGATCTCATTCGACTGAAACCTGTACTTTCAAAAGGGCTTATTTCTCTATGAAACCCGTGAAAGAATAGTCCTTTTGAAAGACAGTTCTGAAGTAATGTTTGCCCAGCTGCGAGCTAAGGCCTTCTGTCGATACTCGATACTTTATATGATCGACTAGAAATCTTATTGTTGCTGTTTGGCAGAACACTTTAAAACATACTCAGTAATCATCAACAAGAAGGATACATTGCTGGTTTTTTGGAGCTCAAAAATCATGGTGTGATTTTGGCGACATGAAAGCGAATCACATATATTTGCGGCATTCGCTCATTCCATCCCCCATTCCACGAAATTCGTTCGTACACAAAACGTGATTATTCGAAATTCATTGATTTCGTAGAGTGGGGGATAGAATGAGCGAATGCTCGTTTGGTCTAACTAAATGCACCTTAAGATACCTACTACTGATGGTGACTGTCTGAAGTCTAAAAACAGAGTAATTACTGTAATTAGTATGACCCGTCCAGTTCAGAGCTACTGACCTTATCTAAAGCGCAGGTAAAATAACTCTAAAAGACACTAAACCTTATCATTGACTACTGTGCCGTTATCTCAGAACAAAGGGAAAAACCTCATAAATATCAGAATACGTACCGTAACGCGTTGACAATAGAGTCGTGTTTATGTTTATGGCCAACGTGGTCGCTCAGATGTTTATGGTGCTGACAAAGAGGTGTGAATGATGAATAACCCCTTCGGCGCGTGTCAATTATTAAGGTGTCGTAAGCGTTAAGTAATTAACAGTCGCTAAAAGGTTTAACACCTTTTTTCATTCCTTTGTTCTGAAGACAAGCTGCAACCGTTCTAAATACTACATTCTTAATGTGCATTCAGACCAAACAAGCATTCGCTATTCTATCCCCCACTCTACGAAATCAACGAATCACGTTTTGTGTAACGATCGAATTTCGTAGAGTAGGGGGTTAGAATAGCGAATGCTCGTTTGGTCGGAATGCACCTTTAAGGTGCATGCAGAGTTGCAGACCAAAATAGCATTCGCTGTTCTATCCCCCACTACGAAATCAACGAATCACGTTTCGTGTAACGATCGAATTTCGTAGAGTAGGTGGATAGAACAGCGAATGCTTGTTTGGTCGGAATGCACCTTAAAACAGCATTTATACATTATTACTATCAATAACAAGTCTCAAAACCACAGCGCAGGCTTCGTCAAGCGGGAACAAAAAAATTGTTAGACTAAGCAATATTAATAATGTAGGTATCATTGATTCATTGTCCAGATGATCGCATTTCTCTGTCCCAGAATAAATAATGAATATCCATTCCGCCAATAAATTATCAGGAAAGGATTAATCAGGACTATTTGGGGCAATTTTCATAGATTTTGGAAGACAATATTGAGACGGTAATAAGAAATAATTTTGAGTCACGTTACGATTAATGGCTATATGGCTGTGGTGAAAATTCATGTAAATAGTCACCATAGCCGCTGTGTCGATGTGTTTGATAGGTATATAATAGGTCAATGACAGTAAATCCGGCCACCGGAATATAAAAAAAAAAAACAAAATATCTTGGGACATCTTACAGAAATCAACCTAGTCCCACGGTAAGCTCAACTATGGCTTGTGGTATGGGTACCAGGCGACGATATATATAATAGATAGATAGGTACGTATAGATTATACTTAGATACATACACAGCCACGACCAAGGAACAAACATTTGTGATAAATAAATACACAAAAAATGCCCTCGCCAGGATTCGAACCCGGAACATCCAGCTTCGTATGCTGGATCAGTACCAACTAGGCTACAGAGGCTGACAAACATAACATTTAGTCGGGAAGACAGTCATATAGCTACACACAAGACGATCATACACACATTGACCTTACCTATTAGAACTCGTGTGTATTACCTAAGGTTATCGTATCCACATCGTTGCAATGTCGTCAGGGCTTTCACTGATGTGCGCAGACGCCGCCGCGGCCGAGGCCGTCCATTGTGATCGAGATCAATACTCATTAATTACGGCTTAGTGTACCTCCATTAGCACTTGCATAATTTGTTTACGACTTTTCCTGTATTAGGTACAAGGATACAAGCTTGTAATAGATATGGAGTAGGGCAAATATTTCAATTTGCTAGAATAGGTATTCAAGTTACAATACAAGTTACGGCTTAGTGTACCTCCATTAGCACTTGCATAATTTGTTTACGACTTTTCCTGTATTAGGTACAAGGATACAAGCTTGTAATAGATATGGAGTAGGGCAAATATTTCAATTTGCTAGAATAGGTATTCAAGTTACAATTAGGTACATAAAAAAATAAATTTAAAAAGTACATCATCATCATCATCAGCCTATGATCAGTCCACTACTGGACGCAGGCCTCTCCTATGAACTATGCGTATAGACGCATTAGGAGGTAAATGCCCACAATCGCCATGCTGGGCAAGCGGATTGGCGATCGCAGTAATGTGTCCACTATGATGACGCTGCTCCCCATCATCAATCTTTTATCAAATAATGGTCAGTGACACTTCAATCCCTTAGACTTTTACGACACCCGCAGGAGGAGTTGGGGTGGTGACAAATGTATTTTTACTGCCGTCACCACACGGCCATAAACAAAAAAAAAGTACAACTTAACTAAAACTAGATAAAATCGAAATAAATCTAAAACAGGCCCCTGCGGCATGGTACCCAGGACGCTGGCAGCATTTCCTCGCTGGATCGCCAAGCTAATGCGTTGAGCGTGGAAGCTGAAAGCCCTTGGGTCTCCCGTGGCGTCTCTGAGTCTCTTCGATAGGTCTTTGAAGAGACTCAGAGCGTTATACGTAGGACCCCACGGACCAAAGGTCTCGACGCCGAAAGGTACGATTCAAGTTGATGTTATGTATCAGCTGGCCTACCGCGAACATCCAAGTTCAGAAATTCCGGAGATTTTTGTCTCTGTCACTCTAATTACGCCTTCTTTGGTGTGACAGAGATCACAGAGACCAATCCCCGAAATTTGAACTTCAGAGTTCACGGTAGTCAACTGAATTTTGCCGTGTGGTGACGGCAGTAAGAATCATTTGTCACCATCCCAACTCTTCCCGCGTGTGTCGCAAGAGCCGACTAAGGGTCCCCCAAATCTATCGACGCGAATTCAGCTGAATACATTTATGAAAACAGATAAGTTGTTGTAAATCCCTTTACAGGAATCGAGCTTATCTTATCTTATCTTATTGGTGGGGCCCTTACGGATACACTTCGACCCATTGGGATCTTGCTGGAATCGAGCTTACTTATACTCGTAGTTACTGTTTGGGTGCCCGGGTTACAATTCGTTATTTCGATTCTGGACCCACCTACGCAGTAACCCGCGGTTACTCGGCCAGGTCAGGTTATACAAACAGTCATACGAGTTCGTCACACTTATTGTCGATTTTGAGAGGACTGTTAAAACGTGGGTGTCATGCACAAATTCGCGAGACGATTTTGGAAGTGGTACTTAACACCCTGTTCCGGTAAAGACGGTACCTACCGTCTGTATATATTACCGGTGCCAAAAAATTACAGTAGGTATTTCCATTGTCTATGATGAGGTTTTGGGGCTCTGAATCTGTAAGATACCTCTTACAGATTTTACAGATTTTATTCCTACCACATTGGGTGGACTCTAAACAAGGTACAAATTCAGAGCCCCAAAACCTCATTATCAGAGATCGCAAAAATTTGCGTCATTGCTCGCAATAATGTGGACATGTCTCCAAAATTAATCAAATAATTAATCATTTAATTAATTTCTTACTTGACGTGTAATTTGATTCCTAGTCAATAAATACAAAAGTTTGTTAAAATGTAGATTTATTAAAGAAAATAATCAGTATTTTTTCCAAATTTTCAGCAGTCAGTCTATTTCTTTTTACATCAAAAACATACTTAAGTGCTGAAAAACTCCGCTCGCAATCCACTGATGTTAATGGGGCAAACTTAAGTAGCTTTATAGGAATATTATTATTCCAGTATAATTCAGAGTTTATTTTCTGTTCTAAGTTGTGGGCGATAACCTCAAAATCGGGATTTCTGTCAAGGACGGCTTTCATTTTAGTTTGCAAACGGTTACTTATTTCTCCTGGTATACTGTCCAGATTATTTAATATATTTCTTATTTTACTTAAAGTGTATTCGACAGTATTTGAAGAAGACTGTAAATTCTCTATTACAACCAAAATGGATTTAAAATGTTGTGAAATGAACTGTAAATTGTCAACAACATCAGCCAACTGCATAATCTGTTTACATTTACGGACATATACACTGTCACGATTGCTAAATGTTTCTATAACTTTACTGCTGCAAAATTATCATTATAATAACATGCCGCTTGGATCCAAGTACCCAATCGTGTGATTACGGGCTGAGGTGGTAAGGGAATATTTAGATTCATTTGTCTAAGCATGGCAATCCTGGAAGGAGCCTTGGAGAAAGTTTTTTTAACATAGGTGATCAATGTGTTAACGTCTTTGAAATTTTTTCTTACTCGCAAAGTCTATGGATTCCGTGTACCAAACAAGTTATATGCAAAATTTGTGGATATTTGGTTTTAATTTTGAGTCCAGCATTTAACATATAGCTTACCGAATCACTAGTAAATAAAAATATTTTATTAAAATTGTTTTCAGCAAGGTCTTCCCACAGCCATTGTAAACTTGATTCAAAAAAGTTAAAGATTGTAGAACCGTTTACTTTATCCAAAACTTTAGATGCAATCAAATAACAAGTAGACGGCTGATTTTCTTGCAAATTTCTAGCCAGAATATGTGCAATTTTTCGGTTTAAAGAGTCTTTAGTCTCGTCGATTGAGACCCAAAAGCATCCATTTCTTAGTTTTTCTCGAATTTCTATCACTTGTTTTTCATACACTTTACTAAATATAATTGTTCTCAAGTACGACTCTGAAGGAATTTTAAGACCAATGCAATATTTCTCCAAAAATTTTCGAAAGTAAGTATTATTTAATTTGTTCCATGGTATATTTGCACAAATCATCATCAAAGCCAAATCAAAGCAAAAATTTTCTTCTTTAGTTAGATCATTCACTATTTTCAAGTGTAACTTGCTTTTCGTATGTCTGGTGAAATGAGACTCGAGATGTGGCAATATCAATTTTACATAAATTACAAAATAACGTCACACCATTAAATGAAAATTCATCATACCCCTCAATCCAATTTCGGACGGTATCAGAACTAGCTTCATGACGCGACATAATAATATTATTCAACAAATTACAACCCATTGGCCGACAAACATGGATTGGATAGTATTATTAGACTGACATGAGTCGACGTCATGTTTTTATCAATGCAATATTAATATGAGTGGCCAGTTTATCTGGGCACAATCTAAAGAGGTTGATCTCTAAGAACCTAGACGTATCTATACACTTACCGCCTTATTCAAAAACGCTTATCAAACTTATGTTAACTAATTTATGTTTTGTCCCCGTTTGACAAACGCATATGTGAAACTGACAGATAAGGATAAAACATAAATAGTTAACAGTTTGTGAATAAGGCGGTTAGTACTTAAAGCAGGAAACGAATATGTACATACTCTGATATTAAAATTCAATTTCTTAGTATTATGTGCTTTAATTCATATGTATTTTTCTATTAAGTTTATTATTAATACCCAAAACCTCTCAAAATTATGCAAAGGTATCTTTTTTAACATAATACGCAATTTGGTCGCCGTTGTGCATATACATGTAGTATCTGTTGAAGCTTCAATTTCTAAAACAAACATTGACTTTTTATAAAAAATACAAATAAAAATCAATACAGCCAATACTAATTTACATGTGTAGTTCTTTGTGCATG